>NJDD01003938.1:0-38365 GCA_002245505.1 Calephelis nemesis
CCTACTAGGCTATCGCTTTACTCAAGACCATGACATGACTTTTTGTGACGACTTATGAGTTATGACTATGTATGACTAATTTAAGCAAAATGATTTTGCTAAATCTATATCTTGATGTAAATTTCAACGTGACTAATGGCAAATGCTAACGCTAGTGCCGAAAACGAAAACCCAAATCGTGTGATATTGTAATTTTTTGTATGTTTAGCAAAATCAATGTTTTTGCAAAAAATACTGTACAGATTTTAACAAAATTTTGGTGTAATACAGTATCTTAAACGTTGTTTAGTAATTTGTCCGCTTTAATATTTATATGCATTTAATTGCATGAAAATCGTTCCGTTCGTGTACGTAGCCGCAGGCAACAGCTAATCTGAAATAAACTGTTTTATTACTATTTATATAAATTATTATAAATAAAAGCGGTATAAGTACAACCTGAAATTATTAATCTTTATCTCTCATCAATGTTATGCAACCTTTCTCTTCAAAATGGTTTAGTTATAATAAATGTAAATATAACTAACAGGCACTAAAGCTAAATCATGTTTATTTCCCCCTTTCCCGTAATTAGGAATTCAGGCAGAAAAACCACAGACGAAAAATCCTTGTTAGGTACACTTTGCATTTTTATGTTTTACCACGGCCGCCGGTTTTGCGGTGGCGGCCGGCAGTTTACAAGGGGCTCGACCCTCAGGTCAACGTGCTTTATCTTTAATTGCGATTTATTCAAACAAGTGAAAACACAAATAATTCTTTTACAAATATACTTTTAAATCACTTATGCAAACATAATGTTTTTTATTCGTATTCTATTAAAAAATCTATGCAAATTATAATAAAAATTGCTTCCTGCCGTCTACTTTGCTGTAGGTACCTGACAGGGTTCACGATTCTCCAACTCTGTAATTTAACATCCAATTACTGCAATAGTTCTCCCTCCAATATATCCAAAAGTTTCGCCGTGTTGGTCCAGGCTCCTGTGCAGAATACATTATCTGCCTTCCTGCCAGGCAGCTCGTAAAAGGCGAGCATAGGCTTACCGTCACTAGCACCGTGACATCATACTTAGTGGTAGAGCTTCGCAGCGGCTCG
The DNA here is from genome assembly GCA_002245505.1 of Calephelis nemesis. Classification (NCBI taxonomy): domain Eukaryota; kingdom Metazoa; phylum Arthropoda; class Insecta; order Lepidoptera; family Riodinidae; genus Calephelis; species Calephelis nemesis. Next base: position 1,096 of record NJDD01003938.1, read on the forward strand.
CCCGGATTGGTACCACCGCTTTACCTATTCCTTCCACCATAATTTCCAATGCTTGCCGTTGACGTGTTCCGGTTTGGAGGGTAAGGTAGCCTGTAAACTTACTTTTGCTCGAGGCCTAACATCCCGGCCTCAGGTTGGCAACGCACCATTACCACTTTTGATGTCTCTAGGCATCGTGAATTTCTTACCATTAGGAAATCCGTCCGCTTATTTGCCTTCCATTATTATAAAAATAAATGAATTAAATTTCTACGAGTAATTTACGAGTATGTTAAATAGAATTACATATGTAAATTTGCAATTCTTCTTTATTTTGTTTCAACTTTGTTCTTTTTATTTCAACATTTTTTATATAAAAATGACTTTATGAAAGCAAACAGTAAAGTGATTTTAAATTTACATAAATACTGCTCATAAACAGAGATGTTTATGTACTGTATTTACTACAGCTTATAATAACCTCAGAGAATTTTATTCTAACGCCAGGCCATCTAAATGAATTTCAAATCCGTTTAAAAATACCAAATTACAAAATAAAAATATTACTCCTACCTAATCCATAATTTTGATAAAATTTAAAGTAAGTTCATATGTTCGCTGACGCCTCTTCTACCTGGCGCCATGGGCGGCTGCACAGAAACGCCCTAACCAGACGCCGGTCATGCTTGTAACGCAATTGAAAAAGAAAAAGAGTAGGTAGGAAGGTAGGTATAAGTCAAAACAATATTCAGGATTCAAGGAAGTGCTTAATTACAACTTTTGCTAAGGAGAACTCGTCTAAAAACAATCAAATCCTTTGGATAAAAACAATCAAATCAAACCGCCTCGTTGGTCGAGTGGCTAGCGTACAAAGTTTGTACGCTAGCCTACACGGTACGTTTGTACTACAAACTACTACACTGACCCATCGCGAGACTCGGGTTCGATTCCCGACGGAGGCAAGCATTTGTGTGATGAACATTTAGATGTCCGCATTTCCGGGTCTGGGTGTTTATTAAATTTGTTCTGGTATCTATTTAAGTATTTCTATGTATTAGTATCGTCGACTTACACCCATAACACAAGCATATAATTTGCTAACTTTGGGGTTAGATTCAATGTATGTGACGTGTCTAGGTTTTCGTTCGAGGTGGGTGTTAGGAGTCTCCGGTGTTTGTATGAAAAGGGTAATGAATGAACACGCCGGTTTCGGAGATTCTTGACACTACACTCGGATAATATCCGTGTGATCTGATCTTGGAATGTCAACCTTGGTCTCCCCGAGTACCAATATCCATCCACATTAGCATTGTATATCTCCTTTGTCAATATTTCATCTGTCATTCTTTCCACATGACCGAACCAGCGGAGCATGCCCTTTCGCATTTTGCACCAACACTTTCTTTCAATCCCACTCTTACTCGGATCTCACTATTAGGAGTGCGGTCAGCGAGCGTTACACCACATATTTTCCGTAGCGCTCTCATTTCGACCGCCATACAAAAATATTACAAAACTAGGTCCAAAATTGATATATCATTGAATTCAAGCCTTACATTTAGTAAAAGTATAGTTCAAATTAATTGTAGTGGTGTATGATCTATTAATGTTTTATGTGTATTAATAAAAATTCTGATTTTTTATGTTATAGGAAGGTAAACAAGCAGACGGATTTCCTGATGGTAAGAAATTCACGCCGCCTAGAGACGCTAAAGGTGGCAATGGTGCGCTGCCAACCTGAGGTCGGGATGTCAGGCCTCGAGCACAAGTAAGTTTACCGACTACCTTACCCTCCGAACCAGACACGTCATGACGTTATAGCAGCAGGATAAGGTAAGGCGGTGGTACCAACTACCAATCCGGGTGAGTCTCGGGTGAATGAATAAGCTACCGTCTACATTTGTCATTCGATACCCTCTGCATACCCCGTAAGGAGTATTTGAAGTTAGGATATGTACGAATGTAGTCTACGTAGTCTACTATAAGACTAACTTTTGTGCAAAAGGTTTAAGATCCTGATAGCTGTCGTGTGTGCTCTTGTCGGTGCTCTTGAAGCAGTAGAAATGTGATTTACTTACTTATATATACGAATTTGGCCGACTTTCTGGTCTTTCATGATTTTCGTATGTGTAGTACATATAGTAGGTTAATCTTTTAAATAATTTCGTCCATATTTTAATCCCTTGATATGATAGTAGGTACCGAGGTGGTAATCTATGTATGTACCCAATACCTTACTATACTATTCTACTCTATGCTCGAAAGTTGTCATAGCTACTGTTTCTTTAATAAGTATCTTTATGCCCGTATCCACGGATACGTAGGCAGAGGCACAACCAGGGCAGCCACGATTAGCCTAAGGCACTAAGGTGGCAAGCCAATCGCCAGCCGGACCTATTTCCAATCCTGGGCAACATTAAGGATTGAGCGATTTTAACGCGGACTTTTTTTATTTGAAGACTGGCGTGATTGAAATGATTTTTGGTTACATTACTTATAGGTTTAGTTAGGGGTTTATTGAAAATTTTGAATTTTAGAATTATTCGAAAATTAAGAAGAATTTATTTTGCTGCCCGACCCGGGAATTAAACCCAGGACCTCATCATAGTTAAGTCTAAGAACTCAAAGAGCGTCTTTTGCCCGCATCCGCGGCGGTTGTGGGCCCGCAGGTTACCCACGTAGAATGTATAAATCTACATAAGTAAGAGCACATTTACGACGCGTTATACACCCGCAGCACCCGCGGTACATTGCGGTTCCCGAGGCAGCGGTCGCCCGCCCGTAGAATCGTACAAGTTTGCGAGCGATGATTTCAACCGCGACGGTTTCGTGACCGCTCAAATTACCGGTCTCGTGAGTTTTGAAATAAAACCGCAGTTCCACGACCGCCGCGGGCGCGGTTAAAAACCTCTTCGTGAGTTTATAAGCATAGACTACAGAATTGATAACTTGTTTTAAATAATTATTAAGTATGTACTTATGATTCCTAGAAACTTGTTAATGTATTAAAATCAATGAGAGAAAACAAATATATTTATTGCTCTAAATATTTCTGCTATTCGAACACATTAATAATAAAACATGCAGCTGCCTTTCGGGATGTTCGTGTCATATGGCTACGCCCCAAACAAATATGGAAGACAAAACGACACGCAAAATTAAATTTTGTCATATTTATAGTAGAAAGATGATGCTATTTTCAACCGCATGGATAACCGGAGACACGGTAATGTTTTATCAAAGTTTTGAGGACATTTCTTGTTGTCGAACGCGATGCAAGAATGTACTTAGTTTATGATAACGCCTCCTTATTTTGTCATGATGTAAAGCATAGTACCTATCATCCATGTATCTACGTACCATAAGACATAAATAATATAGTAATTATTATAATTTCCCCTTGTTGGTGTTGAGATTCTTTAAAAAATAAATAAAAGCTGCTTCCTCAGAACCAGCTCGTAAAAGGGGATCGTCAGTTAGATGGTAGAGGTGTGTTTTTTTATATTTTATAAGTAGGTACATTTAGGCGGCCATTAACGAATAGATTTATTTTTCGAAAAGTAGCTTGTGATTCCGAGGTGGTTCCATAAGAATTAGATCAATATCTGTCAACTAATTACTGAGTTATATTTGATAAATTTTTCACATGTTATATTTAGAATATTATTAGAATTAGAATATTATTTTATGTGTACCTCGTAGACATGATACTCATCATATACATAACATGTATTAAGTAGCTTTTCTAAAGACAAATCGTACCACACTAGTTCTATACTAGCGTTTTAGAAACAGAGCGTAGGTATATTATTTTAATAATATCTTGAAGTCTTGTGTTTCACTGAGATGTGTATATATTATTTATAATACTATACCTACTTGGATATTATTGGTTAGTTTTAGTAGAAATTAGTGCAAATCATAAGCATAAAATCTTTTAGGCAACTTTTAGTTGAAACAAAAACAATGTAATTTATTATGGCACTAGTTGCTACGACGAACATCATTGCACCCATTCTGTATGTATGGGAAAAATTTAAATGTTTTTCCTAGTTACCTTACAGTCGAACGGATAAAAAGTATTCTATGTCTTTTTCCTGGTTTTAAGTTAGGTCCCTATCAATTTTCAGCCAAAAAAGTTTCAATTTAACAGAAAAATACGCATTAACAAAACGATCCGCCATTTATTCAATTAACTTCTTACAAAAATTGGATTAATTAAGAACCGCTAGATCGATTTTACGCAAACTTTATTTAAACCATCTACTAAATAGTCCAAAGAAAGCCTAAGCATTTGGTTTGGATAGTTGTAGCCCGTTCTTGAGTTATAAAACTACAACGAAAAGTGCCATTGATTTTTTTCAGTGTGCTCTTACTTAGCTACTGTACTTACTAATCTATTGATAAATGTGTACCACTTCAGAGTGACAGCCAATACGGTCGAATAATAAATCGGTGAGTAAGATAAAAGCCAAGATACGTAGCGAGGATGTCGGTAATTTATGAATTTGTAAGGACAAAGTGAACATAGTCGGCGTAAATAAAGAGCACCGCGGCGTGGATAAATTTGTGTCAGATCAAATGAATCGGGCCAGGACGATTTGTTGCAGTTGTTTCGTCATGTGCGACGGATCCACCCATTAACAAAACGAACTGAGATAAAAATACACGGAGTACATTATCGTTTGATTAGCGGCTATGTAAACTAGCGTTTTTGTTAAACGCTGTGAACTTTGCCAGCGTACTATTTTTAATTACATATGCAACTTTTAAGAATGGAGTAAAGTAGGTATACCAAGTTTTTTTGTGTGTATTATTTTTGATTACATGTGTTACTTTCAAGAATGGAGTAAAGTATACCAAGTTTGTGGTGATGTTTTTTGCGCACCGACTAGACTAATTTTAAGTTGTATCTAGTGTTTTTTCCCGTGCTGATCCGGGCTCCTTTGCAAATTAGACTATCTACCTTGCTGCCAGGCAGCTCGTTAAAAGCGAGCATAGACTAACCGTCACTAACACCGTGACATCCTGCTGGATGGTAGAAAATGAAAAAATGAAAATGAAAATTATTTATTTGCGGAATATGTGTGTTAAAAGTTGTTAGAAAGATATTTAAGAATACAACATATTCTACCACATTGTGGTGTGCAAATATTTAATAAAATTTAAAGAATTTACATATTTATATTAAAATGTACCTACATTTAAATCGCAGCACTTATTTATATTTTTAATAAACATTTTATTTATTTATAAACATAAGTTTCATAACTTGTTTTAAATAAATTTAAAGGCAGATTAATTTTTAGTCCTTGATACCAGACTATGTCCCACCGCTTTAAAACTTCCTGCCGCCCTAACGTCTTCCGTTGACGTGTTCCGGTTTGGAGGGTAATGTAGCCAGTAAACTTACTTTTGCTCGAGACTTAACACCCGCGGTGTTAGGTCTTTGGTTGGCAACGCCCCATTAGGTACCACCTTTGGTACCTCTAGGTGGTGTGAATGCCATCAGGAAATCCGTCTGCTTGTTTGCCTTCCAATATCATAAAGAAAAGTTGTTATTAAAATAATTCAACGAAAGTAATAAATAAAAGACAAAAAAACATTTAATGCTGTCAGATAAGTTTGTACATGACTGAGATGTTGATTAGGTATATGTCGACATAGTATGACGTCATATAATATAAATCTGTAGACACGTCATGTACACGTCATAGTGTCACCTTCAGTAGTTGTCCATAGCGTCATATAATCATGACGCTATAGACATCTACTGAAGGTTGCACTCCTAAGAAAGAACTAAGTTATTTTCAAATTTTTATGACATTTATATGAAATTTTTATGAGTTATTTTGAAATTTTTCTTGTGTAGATCGTTACACAAGAAGGAACAACAACAACAACAACAACAACGAACCGACCTCTCTTTCTGAGTCTTGTGATGTCAATTAGTATTATCGTTGATAGTATAATAGATTTATTATAAAAAATATGTTCTATTTATATATCGGATTTTTTATTTTTTTTGGAACTAAATGTTAACAATTTGCTAGTATTGTGTTCAAAAGTACAAAATGATCCGATGCCAAATTCCAGTTTGCTTGAAATCGAGATTCAAGTGTAACCCTACTGTTGTCCCTGTATAGAACAGTTCTAGCGTGGCAGCTTGTAAAAGGCGAGCATTCGTTTATCGGGAAGTTATTGACAATACCACTGCTGTGCAGTAATTCGCCCAATTATGAATCCATCGATATACTAATTCACTTCTGCCGCTACAATGTCAGTGTTTAGCATTGCCTTGTTTCGGTCCGTTAGACAAGGTAATCGAAAGATTTGCACATTCGGCTTAACACAAGACAACAACGCAGCTTTCAAATCTATAATGTTTATTGTTCGCTGTATTGTCACGTAAAAATGGCTAGCATAATTCTTTGCTTATCCCGATATTGTTGAATGGAAGCGAGAGTTGGGTATGCCAGAAAAAGTATGAGAGTAGGATAAAAGCGGTCGAAATGAGAGCGCTACGGAATTCTGTGGTGTTACTCTCGCTAACCGCATTCGTAACAGTGAGCTCTAAGAAAGAGTGATTACGTAAAGAGGGATTAAAAGAAAATTTTGGTGCAAAATGAGAAAGGGCATGCTCCGCTGTTTCGGACACGTAAAAAGAATGACAGATAAAACATTGACAAAGCAGATATACAATGCGAATGTGGATGGATGTAGGTAGGTAGTTAGGTTGACGTTCCACGATTAAATTGCTCGAGTATTATCCGAAGGTGATGCCAAGAATCTCCGAAACCGGCGTGTTTGTATGAACGTGGAGAAACAAAGGCAGGTCTGCCAGGATCGTTAGGCTTGGCACTTGCTACTCTTTGCTTACCTCGTAAGGGACTTGGCGAGATAATGATATGCATTTGTATGTAGGTATGTGTAAAAAAATTACAAAATTGTCAAAGTTCTAAAATAGAACCCAGTATCCATGTTGGCTACCGATATATAGGTGTCTGAGTGGGACAACGAGTAAAAACCTTTGCAAAGCCTTTCATAATATGCCTTCATTTTGATCAACTTTGCAATAAAAATGGATCAAAATAATTGCAAGTTAGGATAGGTACACACAAACACATTTTCATGGCAAGACCCTTGCGAGGTTGGTAGAAAGTATTGAGTACCAAATCTTCAATCCATCCATCTTTGGAGACCTACGTAGCTCAGGCAAGTTAATAATATTCAATAAATTATTTTGTCGGACTCGGTAATTTTTTTGGAACTAAATGTTCCAAAATCCATTAATTCTGTGTATAAGATTGTTATACACAGATATACAAAACACAGAGATATAGAGGAAATGTTAAAATCCGCTAATTCTGTGTGTAGGACTACCTAAAGTGACACATCCTATTTTAATTTCCAATTGGCATGAAATCGAGATTCAAGAGTAGCCCTTATACTGACATGACGCTCTAAAATGTAAAACATTAACTCACAGCTTTAAGCTTAAGCGAGGGTAAAACTGAAAGGGTTAAGATATAATAAAAGAAGTAGTAAGCCTTTTTTATGCTTGACTGTACAATTATCGATTGATGTACCTACTAACCACACTACATACATAGGTAGAGGTAGGTCGGCACTCGCCACTCGCTACCTGATTGTAAGTTGCTCCGGCACTTTGCTAAATTAACCCTTGGAAGCCCTTCCAGTTTACCGCTAAGCTTGTATTTGAAAGTGTATTCACCGCTGAGCTTTTGTAGTTACATAATACAAGTATTATATCGTGTATACACAATCCATACTTTTTAACACTATAAATAGAAGTTTTGGAGAAAAATTTACTTAGTCTTTTTTTTAATTTTATTTTTATTGCGTTTTCATTTTAATCATCATTGAATTTTGTGTACTGAATTAAATTAGTAAATTTAAAAAAGTTGAAAACATCCCTGAAGTCATAGACACTTAGGCAGAGGCAGAACCAAGGCAGCCACGACTAGCTGTAGACACTGAGTTCCACATGTGATAGGTGTCAAGCCTAGCAGGTATCTTTCCTATCCCGGGCAACAGTGTTTTTTTTTAGAAAAAATGAGAATTTATTGCCCGGCCTGGGGATCGAAGAAGTTTCCGTTTTTTACATGTACCTATTTTACGTTGTAGGTATTTTTCACCGTTATTTAGGACTAATAATAATAAAATAACTTTATGAATTAATCAGCAACCTCCTTTACTTTATTTATTTTAAGAACAGTTTAATTGTTTATTAATTTGTATATAAACATTCATTCCATAGCTATAGAAGCAAAAACTTTTGACACCTTTTTAAGAATATTGCGAGGACGGAGGAGTACGAAATTTGGCACACTTAAGTTTATGTTTAGGAGAAGTTCAGACTGCTAATACATTTCAAAAACTATGCTCACAAAGTGCCTAAATCAAAAAATAAAACATTACACATACTACCTTGCATTTGACACAAACAAAAATAAAAATATTGATAACGATAAAGATCACAGATGACGCACAAATTATATTAATTATAAATATTTGTGATAAATGAAGATTGCTTTTTTATCGAAAAGGCGATTGACAATAAAACCTTAGTAATGTTTCAACATTATATTTAATAAATTATAATTTATAACTTACAAATAAAGTTCATTGTGGTCCCAAATGTATTATTTCAATGTTACATGTATTTTAATGAAAAGAAATAAAGTTGCGTAAAAAAATAAATGACTATCTTTCGCAATATTCATCCCTAGTGTTGCTAGCCTCCCGGTTTTTTACAACACCAACGGACTTTAACAATCTGAAAGTTTGTTTCTTCTTTTTTACATCGCACTGGAGGGATATTATGATATTATAGTTTTTGTGTGTAGAGACAGAATGCCAAAAAGTTACTTATTACTTTAATCCCTATTTCAAAAGTAGTAACGATCGTAGCTGCGTAGTCTAGGAATAAATAGTATGGTTGTATGAGGCAATAGCAAGGAGGCTGAAGAGTTTTGGCACCATCAAGAGCAAAGGTGGTCGAAGTTTTCATGTAATTATTGAATTTTTTGTTTATTTTGAGTGAAATTAGTCAATTTGGTAGCATTTTGTTCAATTATGTTCAGTGAAAGTGCAAAAATGAATTAACTGAAAAAAATTCGTGAATCGTGTATTTATCGTTGACACTAAATCTCATTATATGAGCTTGAGCAATGAGGCCATCGCTTTACTCAAGACCCTGACGTGATTTTTTTAACGACATATGACTAGTTTTGAACCCAATTTTGTTAAATCGAGCAACGTAATGTAAATTTCAACTTCATTAATGGCAAATGCTAACTCTAATGCCAAAAACTAAAAAAAAATAAAAAAAGTGGGCTGAACATTGACGAGCTAGTTTTTATCACGGTTCCCATGGGAGAACTAAATAAATTTTGTAAACGGGCATGTCCGCGGGTAACATCTAGTCTAGTTTTAATTAAAGACTAAACGTGCTTTGCCACCTTTCTATTTTTGACAACATCGTTGGTCGAGGGATTAGTTTACACGTAACTCCACCGTCTAACCGTGACGCTCAGATTCGATTCTCGACGGGGGCAGACATTAGTGTTATTACATTTATTCGTATTAAATAAGTATTCCTATGTATAATTAGTACAACTGACTAACACCCATAACACTAGCATATAATCTGTTTACTTTGGGTTTAGACTCAATTTGTGTAGCAGGTCCAGGGATATTATTTTTAAATAACTATATAGGTAGATAACTTCATGGCGTAGAGCGATGTGCTTTGTCGCAGATTATATAAATACCGTTATTCATTTTAATTCAGTTCCTAAATTATTCTTTTTTTAAGTCTTTATAGATCCTTGACACGATAGCTATGCTACAGGTTCGTAACTATCCTGAGGCCGGGATGCTGTGAATATTGTGCAAGTCTATCGACTCCTCTATCATCTAAACCGGAACATGATAGAGAAATTATGGTGGCTGGAATAAGTAAGGCGCTTGATCCCTACCTGGGCAAGTTGCTGCACAGCACTCTCCCACCAGTGGTTTTGCTAGTAATAAATCTACATATTTACCTGTGCCCGTCTCTTACTAGCTACTTGGCAGAAAGGCAGATGCTCTATTCTACTCAGACGAATCGGACCAGCAAAGGCAAAGTATCAATGCGCTTAAAATATAATGTTGTTAATTTTTACTTTATACGTGACAGGTAACAAAGGCCCTTTTCGTCTATAGGTATTAAATGTAGGTAAAACTAGAATAATGTAGAAAACATTGTAAGCAACATATAAAGAGTGTAAAAGATTTAAAACAAAGAGTCATAGTTCTTAACAGCGTCTTTAAATAAGTGTTCAACATGAAAACAACCAAGTTCCTAGTAATAAAACTGCTCCCCAAGAGAAAAATGTAGTAAATGTTACTACAAATCTCATGCAATAAAATTTTGTTAAAGTGGGTCGTATATCACCTTCATCCACAGACATAGCAAAAAGAGGACAAGGGAATTCAATAAAAATCACAATAGTAATATACTATGTCATATAAAAATATCTAAGGAAGCATTAAAGTGGTCCCCTAATAATAGGTTCCGCCAGATGTATGGGACGGCTTGGAAAAGTCACAGTGGTAACTCGAGCGAAGAAAATTATTTTTTTCGGTCTGCCACACACGGCCCTTGTCCCTTAGCTCAGCGAAACTAAGAAAGGGCCCTTTTATGGCACTATTATTATTGCTTGAATATTCTTTATAATCTTTTATTTAACTTAGAATGGGTACTTATAGGTTGCGCAGTTTTAACAACTTGACAAGGTTTTTTTATAATATTGGAAGACAAACAAACAAACGGATTTCCTGATGCTAAGAAATTCACGCCGCCTAGAGACACCAAATGTGGTAATAGTGCGTTGCCAACCTGGAGATGATTAGGCCTCGAGCAAAAGTAAGTTTACCGGCTACCTTATTTTCCGAACCGGAACTCGTCAACGGCAAGCACTGACGTTATGGCGGTAGAAATAGGTAAAGCGGTGGTACCAATCCAGGCGAGTCGCTGCAAAGCTCTACCATATAGAGTTTAGAGTTTTACAACTTGTAAAATTTAACTCTGTTTTATTCCGCCTCGTTGGTCGAGTGGCTAGCGTACTCGCCTAACTACATCGACCAACCGCGAGGCTCGGGTTCGATTCCCGACGGGGGTAGGCATTTGTGTGATGAACATTTAGATGTCTGCATTTCCGGGTCTGGGTGTTTATTAAATTTATTCTGGTATCTATTTAAGTATTTATATGTAATCGTATCGTTGACTAACACCCATAACACAAGCATGTAATTTGCTTACTTTGGGGTTAGATTCAATTTGTGTGATTTGTCCAGGGGTATTTATTTATTTATCTGTGTTTTTTATTGCCAGCCGATATTAAGTTCTTTATTTATTAAGGTGATGATATTCTTTTTGGACTGGTGGTTTTTGAGTTATAATTAATAGTGTATATATTTTTCGCTTATGTTGACGACCTCATTCATAACTCAAAAACCTATTAAATTAATCTATTAATGTGGGACTAATTTAGAAAAAAAAGATCAAATAGCGATTTGGTACCTAATGAAATAGTTGAAGTGGGCTTTTTACTCCGCTTAATTGTTTATTGTACTTTTACAGAGCTTAATTATTAAAGTTGTGAAATTTCTTGTGTAATCTTAGGGGCCATCCATAAATTACGTCATGCAAATTTTAGAACTTTTCGACACCTCCCCCCCCTCTTTGTCACAGGTGTATCCCGTGTAATGTGACGTCACACATTTTTCAAATCACTTTATCTTTTGAAATTTTCATAACAATTGTCTCACCGTAATTTAAAAAATATATAAATCAATTACTTTTCAATTCTAATCAATCTTTCTCGATTTGTGTCTCTGTAAATATTAAATTCCAAATACAAAAAAACTGTAAGAGTACATAAGTCTTAAGGAATTCCATATCCGAATTCCTGGCTAGGAAATCTTAAAATTAACATATTTTTTATACACGATCCACACTGCTCCTGGCCCCAATAGGTATTTGCCATGAATTAGGTATTTGCCAAAAGTCGGATAGGGCTGATTTAAACCCTTACCATTCAAAGCTCGTAACTTTTAGTGTCTCACTTCCATTACAACATGGCTCTAGGAATCAAATGTTGTTACGGAAGAGATAATCTTACAGCGAGAGTGCGAAATTATTAATAAATATATATTAAGAATTATCTGTTCAAAGTTTTTTGTTCACATATAAATTTCGTGTTCTAGTATTTTATAATGTGACGTCACAAGGCTTTCGATCCCCCCCTGTCCCTTGTCACATAATGTCACATTCAGATGATACCCTCCCCCCCAATAACGTGTGACGAAATTTATGGATGGCTCCTTAGGTCGTACTTAGGTGTTCTTACAAAGTAGGTACCAATTATTAAACTTAAATGTCATTGAATTGTTAAATTATGCAGGAGGTATGCCATAAAGATATTTTTATTACAATAATTGATTAAATTTATATTTTAATTACAAGTCTCCGAAACCGGCGTGTTTGTATGAAAAGGGTAATGAATGTAAAGGAAGCAAGACAGGTTTGTCAGGATCGTGAGGTCTGGCACTCGATACTCTCTGCCTACCCCGTAAGGGACTTGGCGTGAAGATATGTATGTATGTACAATTTCAATTCAATGTCTTTATTTCGTAGGTAAGTACATTCGTTACACTTGCAATTATCACAATTATCTTATCTAAGCTTTAATACTCGTAAACTGAGATGTTAACTTTTTTAAGTTCAGGTTTAATTGATACAAAATGTTGATGTATGTTGATACACCTAGCGTGTTAAAACTAATAAAAAAAAGTAATTGATGTAAGAAGAATCGAGAACCTCTTTTTTAAAGTCAGTTAATAAACACAATAGAAAATAAAATTAAAAAGTACAATATAAACTGAGGTGTTATCGCTTTTAATAACTTTTAGCTATAATTTATTATTTTCGTTCATAAGGAACAAGCAGTTTTTTATTTTAATCTAATTACGACGTCGTCATAAATTACGTGTCCTAAATTAAAAGTAATTGTATTTTCATTCAATTATTTTTGTGTATCATAAATAATCTGTTACATGTTTTTCACGTTTGTAAGTTTAAACACGTAAATGTCAAGCACTAACCACCGATGTTATTGCGCAGGGAATAGTAAGGTGGGTCTAATTGTCAAAGGCTAATCGTCTCAAAACTCTACCGACCTATATGTTTGTGTTAATTTACTAGTTTTTGCAATATTGTATTGCTTACCTACAAATAAGCTTACCTTTTTTACTTATTTTTGGCACTAGCGTTAGCATTTGGCATCAAGTTGAAGTTTGCATAGAGTTAGCCGATTTAAAAAAAATAATATAAATAATAATAAATAAATAAATATTTCCAGACAAGTTACACAAATTGAATCTAACCCCAAAGTAAGTAAATTATATGCTTGTGTTATAGGTGTTAGTCAACGATACTACCACATAGAAATACTTAAATAGATACCAGAATAAGTTCAATAAACACCCAGACCCGGAAATGCAGACACCTAAATGTTCATCACACAAATGTCTGCCCCCATCGAACCCGAGCCTCGTGTCGGGTTTGGTCAGTGTACGTAGTTAAGAGTGTATGCTTGCCATTCGACCAACGAGGCGGTCGGTTTTATTTATTCATGAATATTAAATAATTCAAAATTAATCATTAGTCGTCAAAGAAACTCTTGTTTGGGTGATGAGAAATGCGGTCTCAATCAGTGATTTGGCGGGAACAAGGAAATTCACGATACACTAATTTTTACATGATTATTTAATTTGCACTGTAATCTAAAAAAAATATACAAAATGTCAACAAAATTGACTAATTTCACTTAATATAGACGCGACATCCCATAATTACGATAAAACTATGACCACCTTTTTCTCGATAGCGCCAAACCCCATAATATAAAACATACACCTACGTATCTTATGATAAAAAATCACCGGCCTTCTGTAAACTAAATAGTAGGTAGTTTAAATAATTCACACGACAGCAAAACTTTTTCTGGTTCATTGGTTTTGAGTAAGCTAAGCTAAAATACGGTAATGGCCTGATAGGAACTCAAACCTTCGAAATGTAGACCTGGTAAAAAGTAGGCAACCGGCCTGCCAAAGCTATTCTATACCTAGCGGATTTACCTCTTTTAGGTAGCAATCACCAGTCGCCGAGTATGACTTTTAAGGGGTAAACGAGCGCAAGTCCCGATTTATTTATTAATTATGAAATCAAATATGACGACCGGAAGTTATAATAGAAAAACAGCTATTGAAAATTGTTTAGCTTTCGAATAGCATAAATTTTAATTGATCCTCCGTGATCTGGTAAAGAGGTAGGGAAAGGCCTGCCTAAACGAAAAGATGTTTAAGGTCTAGGTGTAAGGTCTAGGACGCCTAGTCTAAGAGGGTGGCAATTACTAGGGCCTTGTATGATTATAGATAGAAACTCAAAACAAATTTAATTGTTGCAGAAGCGAGCAAATTAAAAGTTGTGTCACAAGCACTCGTACGGCCGCTTGCACGTTCCTGGGTAAAGTGATAAATAGAGTTAAAGTGTCAAATATAAGGTGAATTAGAAGTTAGAAGTTAAATATTAATCCATGAAAGTGAAAGTGGCAGCCCTTACTCCACTATTTGACTTGCCTCTACATAAAAAAACAAAGTCGATTTCCGCTATCTGTCCCTATGTTTGCTTAGATCCTTAAAACTATGCAACGGATTTTGATGCGATATTTTAAATAGACTCAGGAGAGATGTTTATATAATGACAGGTTTGTTTTTCCACTCGTGCGAAGCTGGGACGGTTTGCTATTAAGGTATAAAAACTAGAAACATCATAGGAGGAACATATTAAAAAAAAAGTTTAGTACAACATACTTAGTTCACTGTAAACGAGTATACTTTTTGTACGGTCTACATATTCCATTTATTGTTTTCCTTTAACGGGTTGTCTGGAAGAAATTTAATTCAATAGAGATAAGCTGGCCCTTTGTACTAATGTTTATTTTAGTCTTAAGTTTTTCTGTAATTTTCGTTGTGTACAATAAAGAGGTAATAATAATTAATTATCAGACGTGGTCCCGTGCATAAACTCTTGCGATTTTTTTTAAATCGACAATATTCTTGTCCCCATCCTCTGAAAATCTACTTACTACGTAAAATAGTTTAATAATAAAATATTTACGTTGGTCGAGTGGCTAGCGTACACGCCTAACTACATCGACCGACCGCGAGGCTCGGGTTCGATTCCCGACGGGGGCAGGCATTTGTGTGATGAACATTTAGATGTCTGCATTTCCGGGTCTGGGTGCTTATAAATTTTTTTCTGGTATCTATTTAAGTATTTCTATGTATTATATCGTTGACTAACACCCATAACACAATCATTTAATTTGCTTACTTTGAGGTTAGATTCAATTCGTGTAAATTGTTGTCCAGGGATATTTATTCATCTATTTAAATTATCCACAATTTCTTTGACAATAAAGTAGTTATGATAGACAGTCGTGACATTTTACTAAACGCGCTTTTATATTGATCGATATTTGCCTCGATTTTAAAGTCGACTAATAAGACTTTAGACGTATATATACTTTGTCAAAGGTTAAAATTAGCACTTTTTATTGATAAATTTTAAACTTGGTAAAGATTTAGCTTAGGGCTTTGGGCAATAAGGTCATACGTGAAGGAATGTGGAGAGCAGCGACTCTATTTCAATTTGTTTACAAGATTTGGTGATCAACTTTATTTATGTACATGTTTTTCTTTTCTCACTGTCACTTTAGTTTTAAAATTAAGGTCTCATTTTGACATTGTTTATTTAAAGATTTGGCATATAAATCTTCTCCGGTCCTTTTATTTATAAGTGTTGGAAACATCCGAAAGAATCAGTCACTCTGCAGTTCACTTTCAGATTTTTTTTCTAATTTTGCTAATAGATTTTGTTTGTAGAACAGTGGTAGGTACTTAGTTTAGATCAGGAAGATCCGGAATCCCTGAGCTGGAAGATCTAAGACTTGCAAAACGGGGCTTACATCCTTGCCAAGTATCTGCGTAAGTATCTGTAACATTTATGGTGTCTGTAAGCCATGGTTGTCCCTGTCGGGAGAGCCGCGTCAAGAGTTTAATCATATTTAAAAAAAATCTTTAAGACAAGATGTTCACAAATATTTTAGTGGATAGAAGAATCAATTGCAAAAAGTTTTCAAATTCATAGCACACCTATAATTAAAAAGTATACAGACGAAAAATAAAAATTCTTATTCGAAATTTAAAACCGTCATAACAATCGATTATTTATTTTCGTAAACATGCAACAAAGATTTAATTGAATACGATTATTTGAAATCAGAATGCCGACAAAGCTCACATTTCCCGGGATATTTCCGGGTGTAATCTCGGGGGCGAATAATTGCGGATTGCAACAACGCTGCTCATTAGTGCAGTGTTCAATTAGGGTACGATGGACACAGGGGCCTTGTGTTACCTCGCCTCCTACGCGTGATGGTAATTTGCTTTTGAATTGAGAAAATTACAATGTTATTAGGGCTTACTTACACTAGTTATCGGCTCTTACAAACCATTCGTTAATTAATTTAAAAACCATTTTAGAACGGATTATAGTGATTAGTCTGTGGATTTACTCTATAATTTATTGGTGGGTTTAGTGTGGTACATTCAGTATTCAGTTTTAGTTTAACTTAATTTTAGTTTGATATAAAATTGGCTGAATGTCAAAAGTCAAGAGAATAAAATACAGAAAGTAAGAACTGAATTCCAAATACAATAATAACTGGCGGTAAAACATAGAGTTCATTATCGTGGTAGTATTTATGTATATAAATTTATTTCTGAAGTAATAATTTATTTTCAGAACGTTCAGTGGGGCTTAATAATGCAAAAAAAAAGAGTTGTATTCTTCCTTCTCCGATGTAATAACTTATCACCCTACTTTTTTATGACAATAACTATGAGCATAAAAACTTACATTTGGGGAATCAAATAACGTTATAATCACAATATATGACATAGACACGGTAGTTTAATTTTACCGACTTCCAAAAAGGATGAGGTTACATTTTCGACGCTAATGTGTTTTGACTAGTTTTTGCTCGCGGTGTTATGTGTTAAATATTACCACAGGGACATTTTTTAGGATGAAAACTGTCCTATATATTAATCCCAGTTAAACTCTTTGTGTGCCAAATTTCATGAAAATCAGTTCAGCAGTTTTTGCGTGACGGAGTAACAAACAAACGTACAAACTTTCGCGTTTATGATATTGATAGGATAGGATAGAAGGAAGGTTACTCGATTTCTAAATCAGATGTGAATCATTTTAATTTTGAAAGTGTTATACTTCCGATAACAAAAATTACCCAAAGAGACGAGAGAGAGAGAAGAGGTTTATCTAATTACCCACAGAGGGTGGGAGGGAAATTGAGGTTACAAAGAAAGAAAACATATAACTTAATCTCTTTAGTAGTGCCAAACAAAAACTTTACAATAAGGAGTTTTTTATAGAAAACTTTTTTTCTTTTTTAGAAAAGTTTTTTTTCTTCTAAAAATATGAATTTCCAAACATTTCTGGTGAACTAATTAGTGGCTCCATTGTTCTGGACAGAATTTGATAAAACACGGATTATTTCTTCAAACTGAATCAAATTGGTTCATATTTTTCGTATTTAGTTAATAAACAGGCAAAACATATGAAAAGTGTTTTTTTCGAACATCACAATATTCTTATTTAAACTAAGTTTACTGGGATATCTTTTATTACATACAGAAATAGATCTTTAATAATAAAAAATAATACCTTAACGTCAGATGTTCAAGTAAAAACATTCCATTTCACTTATGATTATAATGACGTGCCTATTTGTACACATTTATAGCACCGTAAGTGTGTTCTTTAAGTACGATGTTCTAAAAAAATTCAAGAGCTTCAAAAACTATTTCCATAAGTTGCCTCTTATCAATTGGCTTCATAAGCTATAAGATACTTTAGTACTTCAACATTAGTTTAATGTTTTTTGAAGAATAGACTATTATTGACCGCCTCATTGGTCGAGTGGCTAGCGTGGTGTTGGTAGTGGCCGACTAACCGCGAGGCTCGGGTTCGATTCCCGACGGGGGCAGGCATTTGTGTGATGAACATTTAGATGTCTGCATTTCCGGGTCTGGGTGTTTATTAAATTTATTCTAGTATTTATTTAAGTATTTCTATGTATTAGTATCTATCGTTGACTAACACCCGTAACACAAGCATGTAATTTGCTTTCTTTGGGGTTAGATTCAATTTGTGTTACTTGTCCGGGGATATTTATTTATTTATTATCATGTAAATTACGGGCTTTAAATTTAAAATTAAGTTACGACCAATACTATGGTCTAAGCTTGACGGTAGAGTGTGGGTAGAGTGCTGCATTGTCAAGTCGAAAAATAGTGTCACATTTGAAAACCACTGTCTCACCCTTTTTTGACACCAGTGTCGTGTTTTGATTTGGAAACTAAATAAGCCAGTAAACTTTAAATTTAAACCACTTTTCATAAAAAAACATAAAGTATTGTTTAAAAATTAACATTTCTTTACCCACAACAAGTTTCGAAATCTTATAACTGCAATTGGTCTTATTGGCCCACAACGCCAATTTCTAGTTATTTTATTTAAAAAATAAGCATGTCAATGCAAAAACACTTAATACTGTATAAATAGCATATATACAGGCGCAATTGGTCATACTTTATTACAGAAGTACCTAAAACGGTTAATCAAGTACTAATTTGAATTAGTTATGGGTTGGATGACTGACCTGAAGAAATTCGTTGAATTCGTTTTCATTGAAATTAGTCATCAGGATAATACTTTTTTTATCTGTTAAATGTAAAGCACCCATCATCATATTTGAAACAAAGCAGCATTACACGATAAAAAATATTAGTCCCAAATAAGATCGTAAAAGAACAATATCTGAGGTTTGAAATGACGTTGTTTTTAGAACTTTATTGGTATTGGTTTGTATCTCTTATGAACGTTACAAAAAACTGTACAAAATTTAGAGAGAATAAGGAAAACTTAAAAGCTATGTTTCTTTTTATATTTTATGAGCGGATATTTGTTAAATAGAATAAATTGACAAGTCGAATCGAAGTAAAACTACGTGGTACGTATATATATATATAGCAGGAATAAATAGTTTTTTTAGTCTATAATTAAAACACTGGAAAAGCCTAATACGAATAATATACTCCCAAAATAATGTCAAGACAAAGCAACTCCATTGCTTTCCAAATCCATTTTTTGCATTCAAATAAGTACGAAACAAATATTTATTTAAAGTTAGAATTCACTACAGTAAATAGATACAAATTAAGACATTTAAGGCATTATTTTTCAACAAGTTATAAGGTATTTAGATTATTAATACATTTTAGGTACTCACAGCCATCGAA
Source organism: Calephelis nemesis (assembly GCA_002245505.1). Taxonomy (NCBI): domain Eukaryota; kingdom Metazoa; phylum Arthropoda; class Insecta; order Lepidoptera; family Riodinidae; genus Calephelis; species Calephelis nemesis. Next base: position 20,593 of record NJDD01003938.1, read on the forward strand.
TCGCCTTTGTCGATTTTGGTAAAAACACAAAAAACAAAATAAAAATCACTACAATATAACGCATCACAGACTTATATATGACTGGTTTAGTTCGAAAATACACTTTTGAATGTGTAAAAAAATGAAAAGAACTCGCGAAATATTTGGCGGGAAAACCGAAAGGCATGCAACAAATGCGATGTGTCGCAAGCTCGTGATAGAGAGTTGTGAACTCGAGAGAGTGACGCGATGAGCGATCTCAGCTCTACGGGAACGAGAGGCAGCAGAGCACGCGTGCGAACATCGCTGCCGCTCGCCACTGGTCAGCGAGACCGCCCGCCGCACTCCCGCCGCTACAAAGATTACCTACACCGTAGAGGGTTACTACGATTCGCGGACTCTCGTTTATGTGATATTGTTATCCGCGTAAAATTTGCTGATTGATTTTCTATTTATATGTATGTATCCTACTTAAAACTATTTGTAAGTGCTGTCCTGCTTGTTTTTTTTTGTCTCCGTTATTTGTACTCAACTTGCTTCTTGCAGCATATTTGTCTTTTGCATACAGCCAAACAAGTTTAGCTGTTTTATTGCACCGGATATTTTCATCAAATACTGTTACAGTTTCAAAAGTATCTTCACGCCCATATCCCCGAAGAGGTAGGCAGAGACACAACCAGGGCACCCACGACTAGCCGAAGACACTAAGTCCCACAATGTGATACGTGGCAAGCCTATCGCCAACCGGGCACATTTCCAATCCCGACCTACATTTTTTTTATTAGTAAATTGAAAAAATCCAATTTTCTTCTTGTTGGCCGATCCGGGATTCGAACCCGAGACCTCATGCAGTCAAGTCCAACACCCGGACCGCTAGACCACAGAGGCGATGTTACAGTTTCAAGTAGTTAAATAGCAGGTGAAAGTGTTAATTTACATAATCTGACGACACAACTCCAGTTTTTAGGAAATTATATCGAACAACGAAATGCGTTTAGTATCGTAATGATCTTGGAATCTTTTCGTTTTTAAAAAACCGATACTTACGAAATTATGTTTCTGTTACGTCGTAGTCGTCTGTACTTTCTGCTTTGTCTCATGATACATATATACCTAGGTGCCTATATAATGATTTCCCATTTTCATTTGTCATCGCATCACGCTTGAACGTATGACAGCATCTTCACGCCCATTACCCCGAAGGAGTAGACAGAGGCATAACTAGGGCACCCACGACTAGCCAAAGACACTAAGTCCCACAATGTGATAGCCATATATCGCCAACCGGACACATTTCCAATCCCGAGCAAAATTTTTTATTAGAAAATTGGAAAAACTAAATTTTCTTTTTGTTTCCCGACCCGGGATTTGAATCCGGGACCTCATGCAGTCAAGTCCAACAACTGAATCACTAGACCACAGAGGTTGTAATTCTTTTTTGTTGTTTTTGTCAGAGAATGTTTATTACTAAAATGTTGTAATCTTAGTGAAACCCTAAAAAAATACAATTTAATATTCATAGTTCACAGGACAACTTCTATAGGTCAGCTAGTATATGTAGGGATATTATCGACTGGATACTGTACAGTTTTTAAGTATATTATGTAATCCGTCTAACAAGAAATGACCACTCTTCAATTCTCGTATCACGGAAAATCGTCTGCCTGCACAACAATAATTTGCAATCGTTATTTACGTACGTATCAATATTTAATTGAATTTCGTGCGCTTTTTGTACATGTTTTTAGCACAAAACGGAACAGTTTCTTTGTCTCCGTGAGCTATCTGACTGTAGGCACAGACTGCAGTTTAGTGGCCCAGTTGGATAGTTTACTGTAACGGCGGCGTAGCGGGCGGGCGGGCGGCTACAAGCTCCCCACCGAAGGCACAGCCCACTTATCAATTCAGTCGAGTGGGCATTCGTTCATTGTGAAGCATTGTGTCCATTATATGCGGATTCGATGTCTATTTACCCGTTCACATGCTTACTAAGAAGCGTAATATCTTTATTACTCATAGGTCGAGATTTATCCTGTGTTCAGAGTTAAAGCATTTTCATATAGTTCTTGATTTTGTAGAAATTGAATTGCTTTGGTAAATGACATATATTTAATTAACTACTTTGTTATTTTTATACTATACATACTTTTTATGTCATTTACGTAAAGTTAGTAAGTATCTTTACGCCCATACCCCCGAAGAGGTAGGCAGAGGCACAACCAGGGCACCCACGACTAGCCGAAGACACTAAGTCCCACAATGTGATAGGTGACAAGGCTATCGCCAACCGGGCGTAAAGAAAATTGTATTTTTCCAATTTTCTAATAAAATAAAACGTTGCTCGGGATTGGAAATGTACCCGGTTGGCGATAGGCTTGTCACCTATCACATTGTAAGACTTAGTGTCTTCGGCTGGTCGTGGTTGCCCTGGTTGTGCCTCTGCCTACCTCTTCGGGGATATGGGCATGAAGATACTTTTTTTTTTACTTTTAAGCAATAAATACTAAATATTTATAAAAATGGGGAACAGAACCCAGATATTGCAAATATTCCAGATAAAAACTTTTGCAAATAATATTGAATCGTTAAAACAACTGAAAATATTTTTTTTATTAACCTTAATGAGTAATGAATGTATTTACACCTAATTAATTTTGAGTCAGCTCCAAACAAGGAAATTAATGACGCGCGGCGGCGGCGCAGCGCTATACGTATTTATGCGTTTGCATTTGAGGTTTACGTAAGAAGTGTATGTATGCTTGTTTGTTAGTACGTGAGATGTCTATTACATAGCTTCTAAATGAATGGACCGATTTTAATACGTTTTTTTATGTGAAAACTGACTGAGATTCTATACATAGATAACTACATTTATCGTCTCGCAACATATTAATGTACTCGTAACATTGTAACTCCAAATTAGTTATCAACCACTAAGTTTTTTGGTTGTCATACGCGTCACATATTTACCTATTTTTTTATTATATTGGAAGGCAAACAAGCAGACCAACGTTGACAACGGAAGGAATAGGTAAGGCGGCGGTACCAATCCGGGCGAGTCACTGCGAAACTCTACCACCTAGTAGGATGTCACGGTGTTAGTGACGGTAAGCCTATGCTCGCCTTTTACGAGCTGCCTGGCAGGAAAGCGGATGGTCTATTCTGCAAAGAAGCCCGGACCAAGACGGGGACAGAAAAAATATCTCCCATCCTTTGTACTCATCAAAATCTATCTGTCATATTAAAAGCAACGTTTAGAACGCCTCAATCCAATCAATGCATTTTTTAATAATACACTACAGTAATAATACTGCACCCACAAAGTATTGAATGCTGCACCGTCCTAGCAACTGTCGTTTCGCATGACGGCAATTTGATACGGTTTTTAAAGCACCGACCTAATTTGCATGCACCCTCTTCATTCAACTTCAAAAAGCCAACGGAAATTAGATACCTATTGTTTTTATGCACAATGTTTTGCATGTTTGCTTTACTCAACATTTTATATTGTTTTTTTTACCGACTCAAAAAAGAAAAAGGTTGTCAGTTTGACTGTATGTTTTTTGTGTGATTGTCACTCGATTACTCGGCTAGTAATAAACAGATTTTGTACTCGTTTACTCTTTTAGTAAATAGTAATAAACATATTTTGATGGTTCTTTTCTAATAAGGCAAGACATGATTTCGAGATTCGAGGTGGAGATGGTTTAACTACGTCATAATTCCTTATCGAGATAGAGATAGTCGAACTAGGTAATGATTCCTAGTCGGGAATGAGGTGGTCGAACTACGATTCATCGAATTACATCAATATTTATGTATTGTTTTCTGGTCAAAAACCACTTGTCGGATCTTCATCTACCATTCGAATAAAGAAAAGTATCTTCACGCCCATAACCCCGATGCGAAAGGTAGAGGCAAAACCAAGGCATCCACGTATAACCGAAAACACTAAGTCCCACAGTGTGATAGGTGGCAAGCTTATATCGCCAACCGGACACGTATCCAATACCAAGCAACGTTATTTTTATTAGAAAATACATTTTCTTTTTTTGTTGACTGACCGGGGTTAATAAATCAATTCAAACATTGGACCGCTAGACCACAAAGCGAATAAAAAATATCAATCATCATAATGAAATTGGAGTCGATTTATCGCAGTTTTATTAGACTTACATTATTAGTATGTATTTCAAAACAATTGCAGACGGATTTCCTGATGGTAGTGTACGTACATGTAAGGTGTAGGTACGTTTACCGAATATATTTTGTATTTCTTACTTTATTAAATTGTATTCTCTTTTTTTAAGGAAAAACCATAACCAGGGGCCCTACCATGAACGCTTAAAGCAGTATTATTTCGATAATAATAATAATAATAATAATAATAAATCATCTTTCTTTCACATAAACCTACAAGAGGCACTTGTGACGGGTCTATATAATAATAAATCTACCACCGGATCGGAACGCGGCCGCACACTGAGAAGATCCGGCAAGAAACTCAGCGGGCTTGTCTTTTTTTTCTTACTTTAAAATTGATTTACAATAATTTATGTAATGATACAATATATTTTATAAAAGATTGGCATGAGGAGCAACTAATCCCAAGCAGTCTTATCTGTTAAATATTCAGCAATGTTATAATAACCTTTTTGATTTAATTTACATTTAACACATTTCTTAAATTTATTAATTGGAAGTTCTTTCATATAAGTGGGAAGTTTATTGTAGAACTGTATACATAGGCCCATGAAAGAATTGCTTACTCTGTGGAGACGAGACACATGCACAGCAAGATTATTTTTATTCCTAGTATTGACACAGTGTATATCACAATTTTTTTTAAATGAACTTGAATTTCTGTGAACACACATTAAATTTTCAAAGATGTACTGGGATGCTACAGTTAGAATTTTGATTTCTTTGAATTTTTCTCTCAGGGAAACTCTTGGGCCTAGGTTATAAATTGCCCTTATGGCTCTCTTTCTCGCTAAATGTCTGCCTTTATAATGCAACTTTATGGTATACGTCATAAGGTTGTCTTTCTCGACTGACAATTAGTATTGTTGAAATAGTACTGTTTTAAGAGCTTATGGTAACCCCCCTGGTCTACCTCATCTATTATTATTCGTTAACTACCTGCATGTTTTGTTTATATTAATGTCATATATTAGGATGCTGTTGAGACAGGATTTGTTCATGTATTTGATAGGTGTTTTTTTTTCCAATGTTTGATATAAGGTGTTTTAAAGGGTGTAATAATTTTTTAACTATCGTATGTGCTTGTCAAAAATTATTATAATGTATTTTAACTGTTGGCGTATTTCAAGTGTAACGAATGTACCTACAAAATAAAGACATAGAAATGAATTGAATTAGTGTTTTTATTTTAACACTTTTCTCTCATGTAGGATATCGACCCTGACTGAGGTGGTGCTTTTCTTTTATTAAATACATGTATGTGTGTTATTTTATATCTAAGTATCTATCATTTTCATTTTATTCATTTACTAGCTGCTCCGGCGAACTTAATTCCACCCGTTATATTGGAAAAATTCGAACCATCCAAACCGAACAGTAGGACAGGTTTAAAATGAGTCTTCTTGTTCTAAGCTACCTCCCTGTCAATTTTCAGCCAAATCGGTTCAGACTTCAGTCGTCATTGAATTATAAATAGTGTAATTATGACGACTTTCTTTTTCATATCATTTAAATGAAGATTTATAACATCTAATTCGCGTAGTGATCACATCACGTCGAAACGGATAGACCAATTTCGCTATTTTTATGTTATGTTAGTTAATGTCAGAAGGTTTTTATGAAGGAATGATGGGATAAATAAACATTTTGCGCCACACACGTACTGTTAGTAATTGTTTTATTATTAGAAGGTTGCCTGGTCGACTAGCCTACATATATGAAAAGGAATCCCTACTTCACGTGGTGATCGCTATATAAGTATCGCAATATGTATGGACCAATTTTGATCATTATTTTTTTGTTAAGTTAGTCATTGTCAGAAGAAGGTGCTACGAAAAAAAATATATTGCAAGTTGCAAGGAAATGGGAATATTCTTTGTTTTTTTTCATACAAACTGATAGCACATAGGTGTTATTGTCAAGTGATACGAAGTTTACCGGGTCGACTAGTCTTTTGCATAAAATTGAAATTTTTTTTACTAAATGTATGAACCAATTTGCTAATCAGGTATATTTCTGTGGTGTAAGGTAGGTATTGTCAGGAGTAGATTCATAAAAAAATCTAAGAATAATAGGTATTTTAATTCAATTCAATATTAGGTACTACACCACTGGATTCTAGAAAAAGTACCTTTTACTGTATTGTTTAATGTTTATTTTCGATCCAAACACTCGATTAACAACTGTCAGATGAAGTGAGGAGTAGGTATGCATTTTTCAATTCTAACGAATTTTTCGATTTAAACTAGTTCCGTTTCGAGCCACAGCACGATTGTACCCTGGCGTCAAATTCACAAACGTCAAATTTCGATTGATTTAGAACTCGAAGCTGTCGGGAATTTTTTTTTACGATACTGGAAGGCATACAAGCAGACGGATTTCCTGATGGTAAGAAATTCTCGCCGCCTAGAGACACCAAAGGTGGTAATGGTTCGTTGCCAATCTAAGGCCAGGATGTTAGACCTCGAGTAAAAGTAAGTTAACCGGCTAGCTAACCCTCCAAACTGGAACATGACGTCATGACGTTATGGCGGCAGGAATAGGTAAGGCGGTGGTACCAATCCCGGTGAGTCGCTGCGAAACTCTATGCTCGCCTTTTACGAGCTGCCTGGCAGGAAGGCAGATGGTCTATTCTGCAAAGGAGCCCGGACCAACACGGGGAAAAGTCGTAAAAGTTGTAAAATTGGGGAGTAAGCTAATTAGGTCAGGGCAACTTCTGTCGACTTAGCTAGATCTATAAATTATTGTATCTAATTGTTTGAATTCAGTAGAATACTATTCATAACCACACAAAAAGAAAAATACACACTGACTAAAAGAAGAGTACCTTACCTGTGCTGTAAAAGACAGTAGGTACATACTTCTCCATACAAATAAAATCCCAATTTCCTCATTCGAGTAATAATCGAGTTAGACTAAAATATTATTTGAAGTACCTAGTCTTGTTTTTTGTAACCTTCCGCAAACGGATTTATATTTTACTAGTTTTGTTCATTTGCTCATCAGACAGAGTTGAAAAAAGGTATATCATGCGAGTAGTAGGACCTAACAAGGCTTATTATGCCACCAGTACTTAACGTGACTAGTACCTACCTACCCGATGACTGCAACATTTAAATAGTCGTATTAAGACTAAGCACGGATTAGTTAAGTAGGTATTCCGTGGGAACTAAAGCTCACATTACGTTTCCACGTACCTATTTACCATGGCGTCAAATCAATTCATATCCTGACTGGAGTGGAGGAGACTGGAGTGTTATGTAAGAACCTGAGTTTTTATAACATGCTCTCCACAGCATCTCTTCACCACTGCACAGCTCTCCCGATGGTAACACATTATATATTTTACAGTTGTTTCATAATCGGAATGTTAGGCCTGATACACAAGTCTTAAGGCTTGTCCAGGTCATCACGGCACGACGTCAATGTGAAACGGCACGGTCGCGATGCCGGCCGTGACGCATTGCATTGCAACGTCGTGCCAATGCCATGGTACTTGTCTAGGAACGCCCCGTCTAACATTATCGGAAATTGAACATGGCTAGATATAAGATGCGCTCTCTCAATTAATTTGTTCTTGTCTTAGCGATTAATTAAGCATAAAATATGTTAAAAATTATTAATTCTGATTCATTGATATCATATAGAACAGTGGTGGACAAATTAGGGTCCGCGGGCCGGATCCAGCCCTTGAGAGGTTTTAATCCGGCCCGCCGAGGTTATTTTTAGATGTACCTCCTTAAAAAATTAATAATCGAAATGTTAAAAGACGAAAGAAAATTTGAACAATTAAGATACTGAATCGATACCTACTTCAAACATATGTTGCGTGTTTCATATGTTAAGACTTCATAAATAGATCTTATTTTAATAAAGGATTGTAAAATAATAACAAAATGCCTTATGTTATCTTTACAAAACGTTTTATAATCTTAATATTTACTGCTATTATTAGGTGTTTTAATAAACCGGCCCGCCTCAAGATTAATTATAATTTACTGGCCCACCATTACTTTTTTATTTAATTTACCGGCCCGCGGTCAAAAAAATTTGCCAACCCTTGACATAGAATGTACCGGAAATTTGCAAGCCACGGCAAGATGTAACGTTCGGCACCGTAGCGTACCGTAGTATTTGACGACATACGGTGTCGTAAATTTTCACGTTACGGCAATGAACGTAGTACCATGGCGCGACACTGCACCGTTAGATGTTGACGTCATGACGTGGTAATGCGAACAAGCTATACTGGCTTTCTTACCCTCCGGTTCGGAAAATTACAACATAGAAAATCATTGCACTACCTTATAAATGACAATGTCATTGTTGTTCAAGAAGGCAGTGTCCTACCTGGGCAAGTTGCTGCACAGTACTCTATCAGTGGTCTTACGCATTAAATGGGTACATTAGTAAACGTTGGATCAGACCGTAATCAAACCAGATTAAATTTGAAACACTTCCAATGTAGCATATTTACTTTTTTTTGTTCCTAAGAAATGGAGGTCTCACTTAATAGTTTAAGATTAACCAAATTAAGTATTATTTGGTCTATTGATGGTGGAATGCAGTGCAGAAACATATCCGAATAGAAATCCACCAACTTACCATATTCCAGCCGCTATTACTTCAGTATTTGGTTCAGAACTGTAGCGTCCTGGCCTATCAGATTTTTTTTTTGTATTTTGTTTGAATTATGTTTATCGCCTCTGTGGTCTAGTGGTTTAGTTGTCGGACTTGACTGCGCGAGGTCCCGGGTTCGATTCGCGGGTCGGGCAACTAAAAGAAAATTGGGTTTTTCCGATTTTCTAATAAAAAAAATCGTTGCTCGAGATTGGATATATTGTGCCCGGTTAGCGATAGGCTTGCCACCTATCACATTGTGGGACTTAGTGTCCGGCTAGTCGTAGATGCCCTAGTTATGCCTCTGCCTACCTCTTCGGAGATATGGGCGTGAAGATACTTACTTATTTACTTATGTTTCAACAATTAATTTGTGATCTTCATAACTTCAAAGTTAAAAGAAAATAACAGCGTTTCATTTAAAACTACTCTTTAACAGGTTATGTACTTACTTGCCAAAATGTCGGTATTCTATCCTTGAACACATAACACTAGATCTAACCTCAAAGCTAGCAAATTATATGCTTGTGAAAGGGATATTAGACAACGATACTACTAGTAATACATACAAAAGCTGAATCTTATCTTATGTTTAATGCACAAATACCTGCCCCCGTCGGGAATCGAACCCGACCTAAACGGTTGGTCGGTCGAGTTAGGCTTACACGCTAACCCCTTTGCTATTAAGGCGGTCTATTAATCATACAACCGAAAAAACCGCAAGTGAAAAAATGACTAAGCTAATTTAAAGTGGAAACAGAGAAAATTGAAACAAAATTGATAAAAAAGAACTATGTATTTTTCAAGTCATTACAAAATGTACAAATATTGCAGCAACACTGATGTATGTTTTAAAACCTCTTGGTTGGGAGTGTGAGGATAACTTTTAAAGCACTATACAAATTTTGAGAAACCGTTCGGAATCTGATCAGTAGGGTTACTCTTGAAGCTCGATTCATGCAATATTGGAAATTGGAATCGAGTAAGTATGTCGTTTTAGTTACTCTTGAGCACAATACTGGTTATTAACATTTAGTTAGTAGTAAACAATAAATTATTTTATCAGATTCGTTGAATTTATTTGTTACTAGCTTCCGCCCGCGACTCCTTTTGTCGGTCTTCGCGTGATAAAACTGAAAAATTATCATTTTTTTACGTATTTTTTCAGGATTAAAAAGTATCCCATTTTATGTCCAGAATAATAAGGTATAATTACACCAAGTTTCATCGTAATCAAACCGTTAGTTTTCACGTGATACCTGAACATTGAACATACAGACAGACAGACAAAACTTTTTTAATCACATATTTGGGTTTGGTATCGATGCAGTAACACCCCCTGCTATTTATATTTTTCAATATTATCAATGTACAGAATTGACCCTTCTACAGATTTATTATATGTATAGATTAAATGTAAATGATCCACGTGTTCAAAAGTACCTAAAGTGACATATACGGTTAGTTTCCAATTCCCATGATATCGAGATTCAAGTGTAACCCTACTGATCTGACTCGGAATAAAACATTGAGTATTTTGAAATACGAATTCCTTTAACCGCTGGTTGTTGAAACATTCTGTCGACGGACCCCACGTTGCCTATTTTTTCATAAAAAGAGTAACAGTTAAAAGGTTGAAGGATAAGTAGATGAATTTCAATGACGACAAACAACTATTTACAGTAAGATATATTAATGTACTTATTTTACTAAAATGTATTTAAATATCATAAACCATTCAATACGTATCGCATAACATTAATTCTAGTTTATTTTAGTTCCAATGGTCACTGTAACACACAAACTATTGTAAATAATATAAAAGTGTTTAAAAAAATGAGATTTAACAAAAGAGGCATTACAAGTGAAAGTCCGAACTGTCTCAACCCCCATATTTACCATCTAATATTGATAAATCTTAACCTTTTTTTTTTGACATTTACTGTAATATTATATGTATTTCACAGTAAAATTATTAACACTGTTGGTATCTATCTCGAGAAATTATTAACTGTCGAAAAATAGTTAATTAAAATCCATTTACAATTTAACGTATTATTTTTCGATGGTTTATAATTTATTGAAATTCGAAAAATTGTACAGTAGTGCTATTTAAATTATGTGCTTCGGCTCTATTCGTTAAGCTTCGAAAATCCGAATGTATTTTAAAGATATCTATATATATCTCTATAGAGTTGTTATTACATAATTAATCATTTCGCTTAAATTTTGAGTCAGCAAATTTAAAAATAAAATTACAAAATATAAAAAGAGTAAAAAGTTTTAAGCCGAAGCGCTTTATTTAAATAGTAGTACTGTAAATAGTTTGGTACAATTTACAATTTTTCGATAACTTACAATCTCGCGAAATACTCGTAGTCCAAAGATTTCATAGTCCTGCGGCGCCATTTTTATATGTCGAACATACACACGCAACATATGAAATAAATATAAAACTTCCATACATTTCGGTAGGAAGAAAGATTCAAAAAAGTTTCTTGTTGTAATTAATTTAATTTCATTGTTTTAAAACCTACATAAACGATTTCAAAATACATTTATTACTTACTCTACATACAAAATACTAGTTCTCTATGCATTTTGTTAACTTTATTTCTCTTAGCAAAATTGGTTATAATAATTTTGTTACAAACATTTACACATACATATGCATTTATAGCTTCCTCCACATTCATTACTCGTTTGATACAAAGACGCCAACCAACTATAAAAAAAAAACCATCCTTGGATAAAACCCGACGCTATTTAATCGTGGAATGGTCAACCTAAATCTAACCGTTTACACTTCATAACATACTAAACACTTTCTAAACATTCATCCTCATTCGCACTATACAGGGTGTATTTGACACCGTAACGAAAACTTCTGCGGTAGTGTAGATACATATCATACTTCAAAATTACTATTACAGTTTTTGTCGGAAACAGGTGGTTAAATATTTAGCAATTTTTCAGCCCGCAATGTATAACGAACAAAGTACATGTATTAAGCCGCGCGTTGCGAGCTGTAGGTGCCGACCTAATACAGTGTTTTATTACATTGCTGTTTTTAGTAAAAATGTGTTATTTATTTGATATTAAATAAAAATCGAATTGCGTTAGACAGGATTAATGAAATAATAGTGAAATCAATAAAAAAGTTCATATTTTTTTAATGAAATTTCCGAAACAAAATTTCAACTGCATTTAAATGTCAATCATGTACAGAAGCCATGGTTTCGTTTTTCGGTGAGCTGTTAAAAACACGGTGTATATATGCTTTTTCAATCATACCTCTGTCATTCTTTTCACTAGAGCAAATACAGCATTAACTTAAGCATTTAAATTTGTTTATTGTAAGTATCTTCATGGTCATATGTCCAAAATGGTAGAGACAACCAGTGCACCCACGACTAGCCAGACACTAATGTACGCTTAGTAAGATTACTAACAACGGTTGCTCGTTTCCGACTATTGATTCTAAAAATTTTTTGAAAATATTGGTAACGCTCCGTTACTTTTGAACAAACTACGAATGGTTTAGCTGACGGATTACGATTCGTTGATTATAGGAACCGGGCATAAGTCCACAATGTGATAGTTGGTTAGCCTATCGCCAGCAGAAGACGTATCCAATCCAAGGGAAAGTTAATTTTATGAGAAAATTAAAAATACACATTTTCAATTTTTGTTGCTCGACTCAGGTTGAACCCGAGACCTCAAAAAGGACCGCTAGACCTCAGAGGTGATGTAAATTCACATTTTTGTTTTATGCGTTCACTCTAGGTATATTTGGTTGGCTAAGAGTTTTTCTAAAAAAGAATAGAGTACCTTTCGTGTAATTTTATGTATTTACTTATGTTCCGATTATTATTGCCAACAACAAAGATTTAAACAATAAATAAAAGATTAATTAAACTAAATTATTCCACGAAATATGACAAGTAAAAACCCTACTAATTACAGTATAACCGTAAAAAAAAGAAAATATGTCCTCTCTGTTTGAATTTTACGAAGGATAACGTTTTAAATTTAAGGCATAGGTATTTTAAAAGACAAACTATTTCTATTTAAGTTTACACATTATGTCTGTCTTAGGGCCTAAACACATAACCGCGTTGCAGCGCCGCGCCGTTAAAATCGTCGGTTTGTGTTGCGCCGTCATAGACGTTTATCTGCCGTCACATCGTGAGAATTTTATTTTTTATTTGTTATTAAAAGATATTACTCTGTTTTAAATCAATAAATAGACTTGCGCCGCTACAATCGGTGACGCTACTGCCGATTCTGCGGAGCCGCAACGCGGTTACGTTTTTTGGCCCTTATTCATAGCTGTAATAAATTTAAGCATACTATGGTAATGTTAATAAAAAACATTTACTTTTATTTTAAATAAATTAAAGCTGGAAACCTTAAGGTTTCCAACTTAAGATGTAGTAGTGACAGGAGTTGGGCTCCTAGAAACGTCGGTTGTATTTGTAATCCTAGCAATTGTAGGAACACGAACAGTCACAACAGACGTTGGATTTTGGGCGACATGGGCTGCAAGGAACTTGGGTATCCCAAGTGCAGTTGAGATTTTGGATATAGTCGACATCTTGGCAGGCGGATAAGCGACGAAAGTTTTAGAGGTGGACGGCAGAGTTGCAGATGTCGGAGATGAGGACGTTGCGGGTTTCGTATGGGTCGGCGAGGAAGTCAGAGGCTTCGTCAGAGTAAGAGATGGTGAGAAAGGCCTAGGTTTTGTAGATATCAGTGATGGCGATGAAGCCGTGGGCTTCGTCAGAGTCAAGGACGGCGAAGATGTTGCGGGCTTCGTCGGGGTCAGCGAGGGCAAAGAAGGTATAGGCTTCGAAAAGGTCAAAGATGGCATGGACGTTACGGGCTTTGTGAGGTTAAGCGATGAGGAAAATTTCGTCGGAGCGAAGGGGGAGGTGGGAGTAACGGCTGGTGACTTGTTTGGGGTCGGGGAGGAGACAAGTTTGATGGGAGTGCCGGGCGTGGACAGCTTCAGGGTGGGTCTGGCGGGGTCGGCGAGTCCAGCTCCGGCGGGGGCGGCGGCGCGTTGCTGCGCCCGAACACCGGCTTGGCCACCACCGACACGGGGGCCTAGGGGAACGACAACTTGTTCAGTATCATGCATACTGCTGCAAAGCCAACATCATCATGTGACAGATTACAGTAAAGTGTTAAATCATTTAAATTCAAGACAAGAACATTAACGCTAGAAACTGCAGCCGTAAGAAAGAAAACCGCCATGACCATGAATACATTTTAATTCATCAACACATATTCCCTATAATCAAAAAACATTCTTCCCCTTCCTGATACCGCTATTATTTTCCTCTTCCATTCTAAAGCTTATCTACCCTCTTCTCCCGTGTTGGTCTGGGTCTGCTGAGTAAAATAGGCCACCTGCCTCTTTCTACCAGACAGCTCTTAAGCGGGAAACGCTGATTAATGGGTCATTACCAACAATGCCACTAGAGGAATAGTGCCGTGTGGCAATTTGACCGGATAGCAACTTCACCGCCTTATCTATTTCTGAAGCCAAAATGACTGTCATATTCCGGTTTAGACGATAATGTTACAACCGGTAGACATACAGAACAGGCCTAAGATTTCAGCCGTGGTACAAAGCACCCATTAAAATATATGGTGTCTATTGGTTGTTGCCTCTTACCACCAGGAGCGCCGCGTGCTTGTTCGTTCAACCTACCAAATAAAAAAAGTAACTCCTGGTGTACTAGAGTTTTGACTGGAATTAGGCTGAATGTAGTGCCACAGTCAGTTCAAGTGTAATAAATTCAAGTAAATTCCCCCTGACCTGGCTGACTCCGGCGGCGACTGGCTGGCCGGGCGGGTGAACACCCACCACCACCACCTTCTGCGGCGGCTGCGCGCCGGCCGGCCCGCTGGTCACTACCACTGACTGTATCATTACAACAAATTTTTAGGTAAGAATAAATTGCATCACTAAAGGCCGGTTCCTATAAACGGTAATCCATAGGTATAACCATTGGTAAATTGCCTACTAGTAACGAAGCGTTGCTCATAGTTACAAATAATGTTTTGAGTTAACAATCGAAAACGAACGACTGTAGTTGGATTTTGTACTATTCGTACATACATAAAACAACCATTCGTAAGCAAAACGACTCGTTTCTAAAATATAGGAACCGGACCTTAGTGGCTTTGAACCAGGGTAATTGTTGGGACTGTTTTTTTTTTTCAGATATCAGCGGATGCTGATTTTCAAAACTAATTTAAAAATTCACAAGTCTACCTCAGAGTACAAAATAAAATCATTAACATTATTCTTAATCGAAAGATTAGTCACTAAACAAAAATTCAAAAAAAACATACAGTTAAAAAAGAGGGTCGTTATAAGTTAAACGTGTCTATGTGTGTCTTTAGCGTCATAACCCCTGCATGAATCTACCTTTTTTAAAGTACACGTGATGGAGGTGATAGAGATGGTACTTATATACTACATTACAATTACGTTTAGTTGGTGGTTATTATTTTTGCATTTTATGATTATTAGAGTTAGTTAAACATTATAATAGGCTTGTGTCCAAAAATGTATTTAGTGATTGATTCTTTCCTTTATTCGATATTGAACAGAAATAACTGAATTTATTTTCAAAAATCGATGAGTAACATTATTATTTTTAGTTTTTTTATAAACCTGTACGAATTTGCCGCGAAAACGCTCTAAACTATCATGGCGTTCTGAATGACGTCACTCGGTGCAAAACAAAACAAACCGTAGTTGGTAATTGATACTTTGCTGTGTTTTATTTAATTAAAAAATGGATTCCAAGTTTTACTATTATTAAAACTGGTTATCTATTATGACAAAATGCAAAAAAAACTGAGATAAATTCTTCGATCACTACTGTGTTTACTACTAAAACGTCAACAGCAACAATAGCGGACGCACTCTGTGACGTAACGCGTTCTGATCGGCGTTCACTGTCACATGATGAAATTGTTTTTTTTTCAGCTTAATATTTCTTAAAAATAAAATTAATATTTATATTTTATTGTAAATAATAAATTTTATTGACATCTATTTATAATAACAAAACTATAGATACCACAACAAACCCGATTTATTATTGGTGGACACAAGCCTATTAACAACAAAGGGTATGTACATTATGTACGAGTTCTTACCTGTTGACTGCGAACTATATTTGGTTGGGAACTGTGCACCACTATATGGCCGGTACTGCTAGCCGGCTGGGGCTAAACAGAAAATCTCCAATTAGAAAATTTGTTAAAATTTAATAACCCAACATGGAAACAACAAATTTTAATTTAAAAAAAAGTATCTTCACGCCCATATCCCCGAAGAGGTAGTCAGAGGCACAACCAGGGCACCCACGACTTGCCGAAGACACTAAGTCCCACAATGTGATAGGTGGCAAGCCTAATTTTAATTAACAATTAACAAATCAATGGTATCAATCTATCTTATTGTAATATATATATTCTTGTGTTCGTGTGTTTATCAATGAACTCCTCTTAAACAACTGGAGCTAATTTGATGAATTTTTTTTGTGTGTATGTAAAAAGATTCGAGAATGATTTAGATTCACAATTTGGTCTACTGGAAAATGTTTTTTAATTATTTTCTTTATTTGTGAGTATTTCTTGATTTTGGAATGTTTTACATTGGATCCGTCAGATTGCGCTACTATCGGAGCAACAAATATTATGTAATAGCTGTTAATGTCAACCGAGACGAAGTTTTCTGGGTCGACTAGTATAATATAAAATAATCCCTATTTCCCTTGGTTCGAATCACACCTGAACGGATGGACAAATTTTGTTAATACTGTTCAGTTCTTTCAAGGTTAATATGAAAAAAAACTTTATTGGCAGACAAGACAATGTCTAACTTCTCAGCCTAATACTAAATACTTCTCAGCCTACTAATAAATTATCATTTTTATGGTATTGGAAGGCAAACAAGCAGACGGATTTTCTGATGGTAAGAAATTCACACCGCCTAGAGACACCAATGCTGGTAGTGGTGCGTTGCCAACCCAAGGCCGGGATGTTAGACCTCGAGCAAAAGTGTGTTTACCGGCTACCTTACCTCCGAACCGGAACAAGTTGATGGAGAGGCAGCTTATATCCAGGAGACGGACATACGATACTTTTAATCCTGTTTTTAAGTGTGAGGAAACTAGGAAAAACGGCATTATAATTTTTCTATAAGCTATTCAGCTGGTTTTTTATAATATTCACCTGCGGCGGTTTCTGTTGGGAAGCCACAATGACGAACTTTTGCGGCGGCGGTGTGGTGGGTGCTGGAGACTGCGGCGCACCTGTTTATTAAATTGTATTTTAGATTTTATTTCTGACAAACAAATTTATTTTTATAGACTTTATTTAAAAGAAGCCTTGACGGTTATATAACTATGTAGTCCTCAAAAATATAATATGTATTACATTTCTTTCAGGTTATTTTGTATTATTGTAAAAACAATATCTCTGAAGAAGTAGAAAGAGGTACGATACAGCTAGTTAGCAAAATAAAGGCTTATTTTAGATCTAGGCAGCGCACCGTTACCATCTTTAGTGTCTCTAGACAGCGTGAATTTCTGAACATCAGGAAATCCGTCTGATTGATTGCATGCCTTCCAATATCATTAAAATAAAAAGACATAGTCTACCACAAACCAATGACCCACCCGACATCTCAATTAAACAATAATTTGTCAACACTCTGACCGCCTCGTTGGTCGAGTGGCTAGCGTACACGTCTAACTACACCGATCAACCGCGAGGTTCGGGTTCTATTCCCGACGGGTGATGAACATTTAGATGTCTGCATTTCCTGGTCTGGGTGTTTATTAAATTTATTCTAGTATCTATTTAAGTATTTCTATGTATTAGTATCGTTGACTATCACCTATAATATAAAGCAAAAAAAAATCTGACCGATAGTCTTGGT
>NJDD01003938.1:38494-49253 GCA_002245505.1 Calephelis nemesis
GCCGGCGACGTGCGCAGCTTTGCCACCATCTGCTGCAGGCTCGGGCCCAGGTACCCGTACTCGCGTCTGTACAACGTCACACATCACATGCACCAAACTATCACAGGAATCCACGAACCGTGCTTTAGGCCACAACCTGGATCTCAGCGACAGAGCGGGGCGGACGCGGGCGAGGCGAGCTTTGCCCGAACTCGAAATCAGCGGCCAGACCGCTCCACCCCCGCTTCGCTGACATCCAGTTCACTTCAATAATCGCTCCAGTTTGAGGCCTTAAAGACACTGTCATAAAACTATCAAACTAAAACTTACCCCCAGTTTCAGAAACGACAGTCAATTTTAATATACAATTTAAATCTTCATAACATCTGTTTAACATAAGTTCGGTCAACGCATCTGTCATACTTTTGGTATTGCGGATTTCCGTGGGCGGCGGTGATCACTTTCCATCAAATGACCCATTTGCTCGTTTGCCTACTCTCGTATAAAAAAAAAATATTTTCCTTTATGCCGTTTACTTCAAAAAGTCCGAACTCATCCGAAACCGAACATCGGGTCCGAAAACCGAACTCATGTCAAACAGCTGTTATGAAGAGATAAATCGTAGATTAAAATTAATTGTGGTTAATAACTAATAAAAACCAGTGGTTAATATGTGTTACACGCGTGAAAATATGCTTCTTTGTCCGGTATTAACTACTACTAATATATATATTATAACACACAGAACAAGAAATAATACTTCAGGTATAAAAAGATAGTCAGTCAGGTAGAAAGAAGAGAGCAAAATTGAAACTTAAGACGTCATGTGAAGGCTCAAATAGCGTCGCTAGGATAATAATCACAGCATAATGTCATCACATACGGTTGTCCAACTTGTACTTTCCGAAGCGTTAAAATAAGTTGGGCAATATGATGACCACCTCGTTGGTCGAGTGGCTAGCGTACACGCCTAACTACGCCGACCAACCGCGAGGCTTGCGTTCGATTCCCTTAGGGGAAGCAGGTATTTGTGTGATGAACATTTAGATGTCTGCATTTCCGGATCTGGGTGTTTATTAAATTTATTCTTGTATCTATTTAAGTATTTCTATGTATTATAATTATTGACTAACACCCATAACACAAACATATAATTTGCTTACTTTAAGGTTAGATTCAATTTGTGTAACTTGTAAAGTGATGTTTATTATTATTTCTATTCATTATTATGTTATTTCAAACTTTTTTTTATGGTAGGTATTGAAAATTAATCAAGCTGTCAATTTCCTGATATAAAAAATACAGGATATTAACGCGCAACTCTGCTAACGAACCTGTAGATTGCAGGCCACCTACTACCGAGTGTCAACCTTAACGATAAACTCTTCGGAACATCACCTGAGCCCTCACCATGAGTTTACGGCTTGTCAAGTTTACTATATTCGCTACCGTTTCTGTAAATTATTTGTATGAAAATTTTGAACAGCGCCTCTATTGGTAACTAAGAGAAACTTACTTTTAGACCAGAAGTATCATAGAATTCTACACATACGCTACCGAACGTAATCTAGACCAACTCATGGTAAAAGCTCAGAATATACCTTAAACTGTCGAGTGATATACCCTGCTCCAAGCATGGATTTTATCTAATAAATAGTCGGAAACAGGCTTTTATCCTGATAGCTTAAGTGTGGAATAAAAAAACGGACAAAAACTAGTGAGTATATTATTATACAATACGTATACTGTAAAAAATGAAAATATAAAAAAATGAAATAAAATTGTAACTGAAAAAAATGCAATAGTGAAAACCGTAAGAAAAAGTAGGTGAAATATAACCGTTAAATGAGATGTGCACAGGCGCGACAGTTGCTGCGCGACCGAACTGAAAAAAATGTGATAGTAAAAACCGTAAGAAAAAGTGGGTGGAACAAAACCGTTAAATGAAACATGCGCAGGCGCGACAGTTGCTGCGCGACCGAACTGAAAAAGATGTGATAGTAAAAACCGTAAGAAAAGGTGGGTTGAATAAAATCATCAAACAAAAATGGTTTGTGTAATTACATACTTAAAATAGTAATTGATTTTAGATCCATCCAACTAACTTTCGCTTTTAAATTATTAAAAAAAATATTCCACACAAACGTATCTTCACGCCAAGTTCCTAAAATCATAGGTAGAGTATCGAAAGCCTAATCTCAAAATCAACCACATGTGGTGGTTACATGTTTACAACAAATTACCACTTTAGGTTGGGCAAACCAACGCATATGTGACATGATAAACAACTAACACAGAAACACCTACTTGTAATCTTCCGTGAGGTCGGGCGGCGAGCGCAGCTGCCTGACGACTGGCGCCAGCACCTTGAGCAGCTGGTGCTTGAGGTTGCTGGCCGCGAGCCGGTCCGCGCCGCCCAGCCCGCTCAGGGCGCCCTCTACACGTTCACCCAGCCACCTCACGCGCGGCAAGATGAACACCTAATACAGTAAATACTAGGTGCTATGAATGAGAGCTATGAAAATATCAGTTCCAGATAACAACTTCAGTCTTTAATAAATAAACATCTTGTTTATTTTTCAACAGTTTCGTTTTATAAATGTTATAATGGTTTTAATAGCTTGTTAGAAACGCTGTGATAAGCGAAATTGTATTACGAAAGCATAATCATGTTGTCGCGTCTGTAGTCTAGCGGTTCAGGTGTTGGACTTGACTGCATGAGGTCCTGGGTTCGATTCCTAGGCAACAAAAAGAAAATTTGGTTTTTCTAATTTCCTAATAAAAAGATGTTGATCGGGATTGGATATGTGCTCGGTTGGCGATAAGCTTGCCACCTATCTCATTGTGGGACTTAGTGTCTTCGGCTAGTTGCGGGTGCCCTAGTTGTGCCTCTGCCTAGCTATTCGGGGATATGGGCGTGAAGATATTTTTTTTTAAATATCTTCACGCTCATTCGTTTCGTGATGTATTTATTGTGGCTTATTTTATGAACACCTTTTATAGTGCACGTTGTTTTACTTTATTATTATTATTATTAACTCTTTATTGTACACAACAAAACAAATACAGAAAAACTTAAGACTAAAATAAACATAAGTACAAAGGGCGAGCTTATCTCAAATGAATGAAATTTCTTCCAGCCAACCCGTTAAAGGAAAACAATAAATGGAATATGTAGACCTGGTGTACAAAACTATACAAAAAAAAATAACTACATACTAAATACAATTACATACTAAACATAATACATACCGAAATATAACTATCTACACAAATAAAGCTAAATAACTCTTTAAAAAAGTTCTTTTAATCCTTTTTTGAAAGAAACTAGGGTTTCACATTCACGAATCTCACTAGGAAGCGAGTTCCATAACCTAACAGCATGAACTGTAAAGGAGTGCGAATATGCAGCAGAATGACTTGTGGGAAATCGCAACTGAGTACGGACAGATGAACGACAGGGTGAATCGTGTAAATGTAAAAAATTAAATGAATTGCGCAGATATTTAGGAGACAACGGATGAAATAAAATTTTGAACAGCAAACAAAGGATGTGAAATTTTCTGCGCTGTCGTATAGACAGCCATTGCAACTTATTACGGAAACTAGAAATATGGTCAAACTTCTTTATACCAAACACGAAACGAATACAAAGATTTTGCATCTTTTCAAGTTTATTCACTATTTCTTCAGTGGCATCAAGGTAGCATGAGTCAGCATAGTCAATAATAGGAAGTATAAGTGTATGCATTAAGTAAATTTTAGTTTTAATAGGCAAGAAATTTTGAAGAGGCTTAAGGGAGTGAAAAGTGTAATGAATTTTTTTACTTATTTTACTGACGTGGGAGTTCCAAGATAGATCTGAACTTAACGAAATACCCAAATTATTAACACATGAAGTAAAAGGTATAGATATACTGTTATAATATAAATTAGGTATCACACCACTATTTATAACATTCAACATGTGTCGACTTCCAATGATTATAGCTTGTGACTTAGCTGGATTTACAGAAAGGCCAAACGATTGAGCCCAATTATGGATTCGATCTAAATCATTATTTATATCACTAATAGCGTTTGATATGTCCCCGGCACGAAAGTGGCGATATATCTGTAGATCATCCGCATAAAGGTGAAAATTTGAGTGGATAATATTTGTTATGGTGTTAATAAATATAGAAAATAAGAGTGGTGAGAGGACACCTCCTTGAGGAACCCCAGCCTTTAAATCAATCCATTTGGACTTGACTTCACCAGAGATGACACACTGCGAACGTCCATTTAGATACGAACTGAACCAATCGAGGGCCGAAGAAGATATATTTAAAGACGCAAGCACCCTGATTAACAAATCAAAATCTACCGAGTTAAAAGCACTACTAAAATCTAGAAGGACGAGAACAGTAAGTAGTTTTTCTGTTTAGACAGGTTTTCAGGTTAGACAGGTGGAGTAGAAAAATGGATGTTAAGGGAATTTAAATCAACGCCACACTCACCAGAATCAGATGAACGACCAACACCAAGAGACCTTAAGAGATTCCAAACTTTACCCGAATCAGACCCAGAAGACACAAGGACATCGTTGATATATTTACGTTTTGCCAAACGACAAAGACGATTACAACGATTACGTAGAGATTTGTAAATAGCTAAATTCTCGTCTGTCAGAAACTTCTTTAAATGTTTACTTTCTATAGATGTCCTAAAATTTTAAAAAAATACTACATTTTTACGAAATTGGTCAGCGAACAAACGCACGGGTCTGAGGTGGTAGAAGACAACAGTGGCCTATAGACACCATAGATGTTACAGATGCGTCGCTTTCTTACGGCCGGGATGTTAGGCCTATTGTGCAAGTCTGCAGACTACTCTACTCTCGAACGTTTCTAAGCCCAATTTTTTTTTGTCATTTTAGGGGTATCTCTGCTATTAATATTAATGAAAAAACAACATGTTTAATTTTCATCATTTTGATAATCGATTCTTCAAATACTGAAAACCTGATCACGATAATTGTCCCTTTATATCTAGCGTAATATTTCGGCTATTTCTTTTTATCAAAATCGGTCAAGATCTTTGATCGAAGGAAGAGTTTCATAATATTTATATTTGCGTCCAATCCATTCACTACACACTGTCTTTTCTGTTTTGTCGTGCAATAAGACATACATTTTTGGCGGGGAATTGCAAATTAAATAATTTAAGCATACCTTAACGACCTCAGGTCCGAGTTCCGCCAGACCCTGGACGGCTCCATACAAAGACGCTAATGGCGTTTTCTCAGACTCCTTCATGCTAGCAACCATAGAAGGCCCCGTCTCGTTATTTGTTTGAGATGGACATTGCAAAGCCTTTGAAAACAACCTGAAATGCAAACAATATGTATTAAAAAACATTAACTAGTTCTTAATTAAACCAGAGCTCGCTTCTTATGAACTGCCTGGGAGAGAGATAGCTGGTATATTCTACTCAGAAGACCTGGACCAACACGGAGACCAACCACACTTCCACATTTCTGAATCTTATTAGAATTTAGGATACTTCCAAATATATTTATCATTGAAATATTTTTTCCATTTGTACATATTGGAATAATAAAAAAATTCCAATAAAATTAAAAAAAAACTCGTTTTTATGTTGAATGAATATATTGAATATCCCTTCCCTTATAAGGGACAGAATCAGGTCACACAAGCGCCGAGTGTACCTCCTCCATTGCTGAGAGGCTGTTGTTGCTCCATGCTTATATATTGCATAGCGATTGCATAGATATATTACTTAGCATTTTATGTGCACAGGGAATAGGTGGGTATTTATTCAGTTTTTAGTTGCATATTAATTTTATTTCATACTAGTGGTCGCCCATTGGTCGAAATTCGACCATAATAAATTTTAATATCTTGTTGATAAAATGTCCGCCATCTTCATTTCTCAAGACCAAACTATTTTGTTTCCTGAATAGTTAGTGCGCCATCTGTGATCTTTTATCGTTATCATCAATATATTTGTTTGTGTGTGTCAAATGCATGGTAGTACGTGAAATGTATTATTTTTTGAATTAATGCACTTTATAAACATTAACATTAAAAAAATATTAGCGTTCTGCATTTCTCCTATAAGTGATAGCCAAATATCATACTCCTCCATCAGCGCAATTTTCGTAAAAAGGGGTCCAAAGTTTTTGCTTTACATATTAATTTATAGATATCAGAGAAAAAGAGGATACCGGAGACCAAAATCATATACAATGATACACAAGTATATAACCTATAACAATTACTTATCACTTACCGTGTTACTCTAGTCTGTAGATTGTTAGTAGAGGTGTTGAATGTTTTGCATATTTGAGACATGAGACGCGCGGCAAAATCTCGAAGAGCCCAATGGTTGTCTACTTCAGGCCTCATGCAAAGCTGTCTCGCCACTATACATGTTGATACTGAAGGGATCAACTCGTGCAACTATAAGAAATTACCAAATGATGTATTCTCAGTTTTATTGAAGCCCATCCCAGTTTCGCACGGATTGACAATTTTTATTTTTTCCTAGAAAAAACGTAGCCTATGTGTTTCTTGGATAACGTCTTGGATAAATCAACTAGTTTCGGAGCCTATTAAATACAAACAAACAAAAAAATCTTTCCTCTTTATTATTAACATTAATAAGTTATATCACCCAAGCAAAGCCGAATTGGTCTCGAAGTCTTTAGTGAATTATACTCGTAAATTCAAGCAGCGACGGCGTGGCAATATGTTTTTGGGGTAGGAAGGGAGGTATTTCGTTTAAATTTGAATTTCGTTATATCTTTTGAATGCATTGTTTGGTTTGAATTATTCAAAAACTGATCAAAAGGTATCGAAACAGACTTGAATATGGAATGATTCATTTGGATAAGGATTAATATGAAGGTATGGATAACATGGTCTGAATATGGTCACTATTTCTATAAACTTTTAAAATGTATAAAGTAGTATGTATAAAATATGTATGCATATTAAATAAAATGTATAAGTACTAGTGTCGCAATTTTTTTTGTAGATATTAATTTTTTTTCTTCTATTGTAAGGGCGACTTGCACACTCCCGGGTTACATTTAATATTAAGTTAAACTGTCAAATGTAAGGCGATTTAACCCTAGTTAGACGCTAACTCAGTGTTAAATACATAGTCCGAGAACGTGCAAGTGGCCCTTAATGGTTTAAGTAGCGCATGCATAAAAGACATTTTATAGCAAACTCTTTTACACCTATAAATAATTAAAACTTCTATAATGTAACATTATAGAAGTTTTAATAAGGATCCCTATTTTTTTCCTGCTTATAAGTATAGCCTATATTTATCGGGTTACCTACTTGAGTGCGAAAACCGTAACATTGAATTTTGTTTCTTCGAAAATCTTTCATCGATATCTCCATACTGCGATCGATTTTACTGCGAAGACTTGTTAAATCAACGTATTGATATAGCAACGTTTAATTTTTGCGAAAACTAAACGGGTACATCGATTTTCTTTTTCACAAGTAATTTTTAACTTTACTATTTAATTTCTTACATATTTCCCCGTGTTGGTCGGGGCTCCTTTGCAGAATAGACCATCTGCCTTTCTTGCCAGGCAGCTCGTAAACGGCGAGCATAAGCTTATCATCACTAACACCGTGACATCTGACTAGGTGGTAGAATTTCGCAGCGACTCGCCACCACCGCCTTACCTATTTCTGCCGCCATAACGTCATGACGTGTTCCGGTTCGGAGGGTAAGGTAGCCGGTAAACTTACTTTTGCTCGAGGCCTAACATCCTGACCTCAGGTTGGCAACGCACCATTACCATCTTTGGTGACTCTAGGCAGCGTGAATTTCTTACCATCAGGAAATCCGTCTGCTTGTTTGCCTTCCTATAACATAAAAAAAATATATTTAAAAGCAGAGAGCCCCGTGTCTCACGGATATGTGTGTAAGTAGTTCTTTGTTAGGATTTTTGGGGTTTATTAATAATTAAAATACATTTTCTTTCTTGTTTTTAATAATTATCCAAAAACTAAAGTGTACCTGTGTCGTAAAAATTTTGAAAACCAGGTAAATAAGTTAAAAAGTAGTTTATTCTTCTTTGTGAAAAAAATTGAGGCTTATTAATAATTAAAATACATTTTCTTTCTTGTTTTTAATAATTATCGAAAAACTAAAGTGTACCTGTGTCGTAAATAATTAGAAAACCAGGTAAATAAGTTAAAAAAGTAGTTTATTCTTCTTTGTGAAAAAATTTGAGGTTTATTAATAATTAAAATACATTTTCTTTCTTGTTTTTAATAATTATCGAAAAACTTAAGTGTACCTGTGTCGTGAGTAGTTAGAAAACCAGGTAAATAAATTTAAAAAGTTGTTTATTCTTCTTTGCAAAATTTTTTGAGATTTATAAATAATTAAAATACATATTTTTTTCTTGTTCTCAATAACTATCGAAAAACTAAGGTGTACCTATGTCGTAAATAATTAGAAAACCAAGTAAACAAGTTAAAAAAAGTCGCTTATTCCACCTTGGCCAAAATGTTTGGAGGCAAATACAACGATCTGGGTTAGCTTCACGCAAAGGCAGTGACAGTGTATTTTTACTGAAATCAAGACACGTAATTGTTCTGGCCTGTCTTCTGCATGACAAATTTCGTGCGTGAAAAAATTTTGAAATTGAGACTGAAGTACAGACAGAACATAGTACATTTCAAACCACTCTGTTATGCTTCTTCTGGTCGTACACTTTTTTGAGTTTCTTAAATGCTTCAAGAAATTTGTCAGGCAGTAGACAGGCCAGAATAATTACGTGTCTTAATTTCAGTGAAAATACACTGTCACTGCCATTACGCGAAACTAACCCAGATCACTTAACTTATTTACCTGGTTTTCTAATTAAATGCGACATAGGTACAATTTAGTTTTTCGATAATTATTAAAAACAAGAAAGAAAATGTATTTTAATTATTAATAAACCTCAAAAATTCTTACAAAGAACTACTTACATATATTTTCGTGAGACATGGGGCTCTCTGCTTTTAAATAAATGAAAGAAATTAAAAAGTAAAGTTAAAAATTACTTGTGAAAAAGAAAATCGATGTACCCGTTTAGTTTTCGCAATAATTTAACGTTGCAATATCAATACTTTGATTTAACAAGTCTTCGCAGTAAAATCGTTCGCGGTAGAGTTTTTCGATGTAACGTAACATCGCAGTATGGAGATGTCGATGAAAGGTTTTCGAAGAAACAAAATTCGATGTTACGGTTTTCGCACTCAAGTAGGTAACCCATATTTATCAGGGATAATGTCGGCTTCTGATATAGATTGCCTGATATTAGAAATACGTCAAATTTAAGCATTATGTCAAATTTAGACATTATGTCACCATGCTTTATCCAACACATAGACATTGGCGAAATCAAACTACGCTTAGTAGTTGTAAGAGCCATAAAAGAAAAAGAAGAAGAAGACATTATGTCACCCTTGTACACGAATTAACGTGTCGCGTTCCAGCGGAGAGCACAGTTGATTTGTAGCCACCACGGTGCTAGTTGATACCATGATGGTGTCAACAAATACCAGCATTCATAGTTTGTAGACTGCACTTATGACAAATTTTATGTTGAGGTTAGGCGGAGGTCCAATTTAAAATCATTCATTAACATTGCAGTTTCAATCACTTGAGCAATTGCAAAATTATATCTATTTTATAAATAAACACAACTATAACTTACATATTTCTCAAGATACAGAGATTGATTGTCAAGCATCGCTTTTACCATCCTCATCAAGTAAATGAGTAAAGCCAAATTGTTTTGAACAACATTCACTTTAACACCTTCCGATATAAATGTACACATTCTGGGTAACATCTCATGCAGGCCAGGGTCGCACGCCAAAGACTGCAGAGCTTCCTATGGAAAATAAAAAAAAATCAATGAAATAATTTATGTTGATGATAATTATTACAGTATTTAAGTATCTTCACGGCCATATCGCCCAACAGGTAGCAGAGGCACAACCTGGGAAGTGGGCACCTATCACTAGACAAAGACACTAAGTCCTAGCATATCAAATCCTATCGCCAATTGGGCACATACCAATCCTGGAAAACGTTATTTTTTTATTAGATTTTGCAAATATACATTTTCTATTTTTTTGCTGCCCGCAATCCCGGGCAACGTTATTTTTTTTATTAGATATTGAAAATATACATTTCCTATTTTTTCTTTGTTGCCCGACTCGCGCAATGAACCCGAACTGCTAGATATTATTACCCTACCCTATCTAATGGTCCAGACTCCAGAGGGCAGGGTACTAGCACAACAGGCCTAACACTCCTGCCACACAATAGAGACACACCTCTAACATCTATAGTGTCTCTAAGCCATGGTTGCTTCTTACCATCAGAAGAGTTGGATTCTTGGTCACCGTCTAATGCCAAAAAGTCTAGTTTATAAAATAAATCCCAATTTCAGTTGGGCATTACATCACGCATCAACAGATGAACGAATTATGCCAGATTTTTGCTTGTTGTTTTAAGTTTTCAGAAGAAGGTTTATAACAAGAAAAAGCTATAAGTTAAGCGAAAGTTTAAAAAAATTTAAAAACCTATATTCATAATTGAGACAGAATAGTGTCTATCGCGTCAAGTGGTAAATTAATAAAAGTAGATTAAAAAAGACATCTTTGTGATGTAAGTGAATTATGTCACCATAAAAACTGAATACGGATACCATAAAACAGGCATCTTTTTTAACATAGTTACTAAA
>NJDD01003938.1:57545-84237 GCA_002245505.1 Calephelis nemesis
ATATTCCTAAAAACGGCTCTTCTAATGGTATAAGGATACGGTGGCTTAACCATAGATGTTTAAGGTTCATCACTGTCCTGCTCCCGAGATGACAGATTTATTGTGCAATCATGATTATAAGATTGAATCATGATAGAGTTTAACGTGAGCACGCCTGTTACGTGCAATCTAGCAATGAGGCTGATGGCCTATTATACTTAGCAGACCCTAGTTAACACGGGGATAAAACAGTATCGCCACACGGTATGTTACTTCATTTGTACTACATCGTTAAGCATTTGAAATCAATTTCAAATAATTGATTAACGTTGTTAAAGCAGCTCACTGGTCATTTGTTACAAAATAATTTAATTAATATCCCGGACAAGTTACATAAATTAAATTTAAGACAAAAGTAAACATAGCAAGCATATTTGTTGATGTTTATTCAACAATACTAATACATGGAAATACTTAAACAGATAGGGACCAGATTAAATTTAACAAAATAACCGCCCAAACCCAGAAATCAAATTCTCACGGTTGGTCAGTTAAGGCAGGCGTGTACGCTAATCCTTCTTCCAACGAGACGGTTAAACAATATCAACTTAGTGTTGACTATTTGTAAACAAATCCATAACGAATATTTACTGCTATGTTTCTACTATCACAATATATTTTTAAAGTAAATGTATTAAAATACTGAATAAATGTATCCTGTCAAAGGACCCAATCTCACATACTTGTTTTTTCTATATATAAGATCCTGAAATGACTTATTGTAACATATTAATTTTTATTAATTTGAGCCGAATTTAACGAAATCAGAAAAGAAATTGAGTAATGGCACATGTTAACGCTCAACTGGATACTAAAAAAAAATAAAATAAAAAAAATAGACGGGAAAGATAGAGTGAGAAGGTATTAGCAACGAGTGAGATCGGTATAGTCGCCATCAAAGTTTTGCCAATGCCCATATGTTTTTTCCGAAGTATCTGGTTGCGACGTACTGGACCAAATTAGAGTACTACATACAGATTACAGACCAGTTTTACCAACTCGAATTTTTATAAATCCTTCCGTACGACTCTAAAAGTTGGTAGTTTCCGACCAAACTCAATTCGAAAACCTAGATCTACCAACTTCTTTTTTTCAAGATTTAGAAGGAATCTGCACGGTGGTATAATATCTATAACAGATTATTTTAGTAAAAATAAATTATTTTTCTGACTATTTTTGACAAAACAATAAGAAAAACCTAAATTGTTAATATTTAGAATAAAACCAAAATTAAATCATAGACAGGACAGCGTAATCGGATTGGTGAATTATTTTATGATATATCTATTTAAATATTTTTGGCGTGTCAACTAAACAACATATAAATATTTTACAATTTTAATCTTTAAAAGAGTACATAGTTTGTATAAATAATTTGAAATGCGCTGCAGTAGGTACAGGTTGTTCGGAGCTCTCGCTGATAAATCGTTTCGTATGTAAAAGTCCCTGGAGATTTTCAGTAGATAAATTATTGCGACTAGAAGAAGAAGTAGATTAACAGCAGAAAAGAGTCTCTCAACATTAGCACTACTGTGTGGAAGCACAAGTACCTAGTTGTCTTATAAATTAAACTTTTCACTTTTGTTTAGTAACAATTATCGCTGTCATGCATACAGAAGTAAACGTACATAAATAAGAAAATGGCGGATGGTTTTACATAGCAACGCTCTCTCTCTAATTGATTCGAAATTCAAACATTCACCAAAGTAAATACAAATTAAAAAATTTGGATGGTTATCAAGTAAAGGTTATCGAGTAAAGGTTTCAATATATTATTTTCGCAAAAATAAAATAAAATTTTCGATAAATTAAAAATTTAGTAGATTTTTCATCCAAGGTAGTTGTCCAACACTTGCCCAAAATTCGCACTTCTTGAATACTGGATTAAAACTACAAGGGTATTTATTTGAAACTGTAATTTCCAGAGCGACAAACACATCAAGTAATCCCTCTATACATTATGACACAAATCAAATGCTGTCGCGATTCATTTCAGGACATTGACATCTATGACTATTATATTATAAGATCTAAACAGTAGTAGATTTGTAAAAAGAGTTGAAAATAGGTAGATCTACCTAAAAGTTGGTAGAGTTGGTAACACTGGTACAGACTGCCATCTGGGGAACAAGTATTTTTGCCTTTACTCATCATACATGACAGTTACTTTTTTATCACAAAGTATATTAATATATAGAAATAGAGTAAGCAGTCTATGCAGCTGTCAACGAAAATGAAACAGTAGCGCCATGCCACATCGCGTTCAAGAACAAAATATTTAATATCTAGATGTATAAATATATATGTCATGGTATAACCTCTATATAGGCCCTTTATGAGGACTTCCGATTTAATTTTTGTGACAATAAAATATGACTGTAATTTGTTTATAAAAAAATTAGTGATTATCAAATTACAATCATTTTTATTGTCACTGGGAGCGCTGCATGGGGATGAAAATAAAACAGGTTTCTCTGTAATTTATTTAATTTTTTGTTTATTTTCCTAATATCTTCATTATTTCCCTCTTGTACCAACACAGTTTTATTTTTTAAAGTTGAATTTTATTTACTCCAGGCTCTATCTTTTCCTTTGACCACATCTTTGTCTAAATCTAATCCAGCGAAGAACCCAGCCATGGCTGTTTGACACCTTTTTTGCAAAAACTCCCATTCACCGAGTCATACAAGGTGTGAAATAGGTGTAAAACATCAAAATCTGAAATAGAAAGAAATTCATTTAATTTTAATGGTCATTAAATTTAATATTGTAAATGATAAAACACAGAAGAGAGTTTGACATTTTTTTTTACATTGTTTGCTTCTACAAAATATTAACTAAATAGTTCTGTTTAAATTTTCAGCCTGGTGTTCTCGCTTCTCATGTTTGGGTCATATGACATTAACATGACCAAATTGTTAAGTACATAATAAGAATGTATTCATCAATGTACATGGCAGCATGGCTTAAAAGTAGCCTTAGCCGGCCTCAGAAAGGTGCAAATTAAGTAATAATAAAGAAAAAAAGTGTCACACATGTGTCGATCAGGATTAGCGACCAATGGCGCTACGACCAACGTTTCGTTATACGTGGATTTTCGGGCGTGTTGTAATTACACTGTTTTTTTTTTTTAAGTTTATTTGCCCCTTTCTAGGGCCGGCTAAGACCTTTAGACTATGGTGCCACGTCTTCCGTATTAATTATTTCTTCATAAGTCACATGTCTTCCGTATTAATATTTCTTATACAGTCATTGGTCACTATTTACAAAATCACGTCAGGCTCTTGAGTAAAGCGGTGGTAACTTTACACAAGCTCACTTTGGAGATTTGGCGGCAGCAGCGAGGAAATTCACGATACACTAATTTCTTCATGATAATTTCATTTGTGCACGTTCACTGAACAAAATTTAACTTATTCCCACCTAAATTAACTAATTTCACTATGTATAAACTCGAAATTCAATAATTATGAAAAAATACGGCCATCTTCATTCACGATGGCGCCAAAACTCTCTGTTTTTTTTATTATTATTTTTATATTATTTTATCCCGTCAGGGAAAGGCAAAAGATCTGAGTCCACACAGCCACGTCTTCCGTATGATAAATCTTTTTTCTGTTATATATTTTCCATTCATGTCTTCCGTATTCATTCTTTATTTTAGTCATTAGTCAATATTTACAAAGCCATGTCTGGGTCTTGAGTAAAGCGGTGGTTTCGTTACACAAGCTCGCTTACGAGATTTGGCGGCAGCGAAGAAATTCACGATACACTAATTTTTTCATGATTATTTTATTTGTGCACGTTCACTGAACAAAATTAAACTAATTCCAACCTAAATTAACTAAATCTTCATTCACGACGGCGCCAAAACTCCTATTTTAATTATAATTGAAGCAAAAATAATCTACGTAGGGTTGGAAAAACAAAAACAATCGAATGTTTAAAATATTGATCATTCTTTTATATCGATTTTCAATTATTAAAAGTATTAAAAGAAATTAATCGATTTTGTCTCAATCGATTTTTCATTCTCTTTCATCGCAGGTTTGAATAACTAAATAGATTTTTGTTTCAAACTTTCACATGATAATTTCAATATTTCAATGGCACCTTTTTCAACAAATTACTAGCTTTTTTAATGACTAATTTGTTGCTAATCGCGCGATTTTTACAACTTCACCAAGCTTTGTGGGCCAAGCAGAGTGCTCAGCTCGACACATCATCTAAACCTCTTTGATCTAAACCTACCTTTTTCTTTTTTTTTTTTGATTAATTTGCCCCTTTCTGGGGCCGGCTAAGACCTTTAGACCATGCTGCCATGTCTTGCGTATATAAATAAGTTATTTTAACAGTCATAAGTCATTTTAGTCAAGTCTAAGTCATGTCAGGGTATTGAGTAAAGCGGTGGTTTCGTTACTCAAACTCATCTATGAGATTTGGCGGCAGTGAGGAAATTCACGATAAACTGATTTCTTAATGATTATTTCATTTTTGCGCTTTCACTGAACAAAATTAAAATAATTCCCACCTAAATTAACTAATTTTACTTATAATTTACACTAAATTCAATAACTGTGAAAAAATTACGACCATCTACATTCACGATGGTGCCAAAACCCCTTTTTTCTGTAAGTTAATTTGCTCCTTTCTGGGGAAGGCTAAGACCTTTAGGCCATGCTGCCACGTCTTCCATATATTAGCCACATGTCTTCCGTAGGTAATAATTATTCTTATACAGCCATTAGTCACTACTTACAAAGTCACGTCAGGATCTTGAGTAAAGCGGTGGTGATTTTAGACAAGCTCACGATACACTAATTACTTTACGATTATTTCATTTGTGCACTTTCACTAAACAAAATTAAACTAATTCCCACCTAAATTAACTAATTTTACTCATAACTTACTCTAAATTCAATAATTACGACCATCTTCATTCACGATGACGTCAAATCTCCTACCCACATACCCATACTATACCACACACCACTTATAGTACCCATAGGTTTTTGCCTTAGCATTTTGCCATTAGTGAAATAAAAATTTGCATCAAATTTACCAAAATCGGGATTCATTCATTCTCATATAGTGAGATTATGGGAATTATGAGAAAGATGAAAAAAATATATATAGGTCTGTCCGTCTCTATAGCTATTATTCACGACGAATCTACTGAACCCATCGAGATGAAATTTGGTAAACAGTTATTTTCTGTTCCGAGACAGGCAACTAAGACTACTTTTTATCACGTTTTTTCAATAGGTTCTCGTAGTAGAAGAAAAAGATAAAATAAATATTTGGCTTCCATTTATGAACGTGGAGATTTTATTATTTTTTGTTTGATATAGATACTCTACAAATTATTGTTCTTTTAATGTTTCCAGGCTGTAAGTTTAGCAATTAAATCAGAATCAGAAAGAACTTTACTCACATGGACCACACATATGGTAGGTACTCGTAATCGTCAACATTTTTATACACAGATTGTATTTTCATAAATGAGAAATTGTAACCGTAACATCGTAAATCGTAATATTTATCCATAAAAGTTATACTGTGTTGGCGTTTAAACTACTTGGGTTTTTAAGTTAGATCTTTTACTTCAAAATTAAACGTTGGGAATTTTTTTTTAATAATATTTAAAGGTAAACAAGCAGACGGATTTCCTGATGGTAAGAAACTCACGCCGCCTATAGACACCAAAGATGGTAATGGTGCGTTGCCAACCTGAGGCCTATCCCAATGTTAGGCTTCCAGCAAAAGTAATACGTCATGACGTTATGGTGGCAGGAATAGGTAAGGCGGTGGTACCGATTCAGGAGAGTCGCTGCGAACTCTACCACCTAGGCAGATGTGGTGTTAGTGACAGTAAGCCTATGCTCGCCTTTTACGAGCTGCCTGGCACAGGAAGGCAGATGGTCAATTCTGCAAAGGAGCCCGGACTAACACAGGGGAAAATTTAACTATCAAATAATATATTTTCTATGACTGTCAAATGTATTTCCATACGAGTTTGTAATTTCGATACGAAAGTGCATCCATCGAGCTAAAAGCTATGCTATTTTGAGTATTAAAAAGCTCCATGAAAGATATCCATCCTCATTTTTTCTATGCGCACTAAATTAGACCATAGACAAAAGACTGAACAGACAACATTTTGACATTCGTCAGTCGACACATTTTGATTTTTACGGTTAGCGCATTTTTAGCATTTGATTGAGAAATGACGAGTTGTTTTGTGCGCTGCCGACACAATTTTATTCTTGAAATAACTGATAATTCATAGTATTTTTCGTTCTAATAGTATTGTGAGCAATAACTAGTAGTGGAAATGTATAGAAATAAGAGAGATGTCGATAAACACGTGGAAAGTTTGTTACACAAATTGTCATCCAAAGACGTAAGTAAAAAAATATATACCGTCTTCTATTTTAGTTTGGATCTATATTTATATTGCTAATATTTTTCACTTTTGTAGTTCAAAACTAGAGCCTACTCAATAGCCAGACTGTATTACGAAGTGGGGGATTATGGAAGCTGCCAGAAATATGTCGAACAGTATCTTACACAAAAATCCAACAATGCTGCCGCATACAAGCTTCTTGGTCAAGCGTTACAAAAGTTGGGAGATAAGGAAAAAGCATTAGAGCAATTCAAAACATCATTGGATATTGATCCCACGCAAATCAGTACAATTTTAGATAGTGAGTATAATATTTAAATTGGTTTCTCCAGTATTTGATTAAAAAAAATTTCGAAAGGTTATTTAGATGTTCCTTAGATAGATCTTCTTACCTCTTTGAACTGTAATGGTTCTTGTGTAAGCTACTTAGGCCTGCTCACATTGTATATTTAGTTAAATCGAGAGTTCTATTAAACTACCTATAGTTTGCAAATGAATAAATTGTAGATGCCAATGTAACTTGTAGATTTGACTTAGTTTACTGCAGCATTTGGTTTTAGCATCAAGAAACACACAAACACTCTAAATATTTTATTTTCTTACTTTTGATAATACATGGTGAGGCTTAAAATTACACTATTATCTATTACCCCTTCCTATGTAAACACTAACAGTGGATATTTGGTTTAAATATTGATCCGTCAATGCAAAAACAAATAAATATGATACCTCTCCTTTTGAGCATTATATGATAAATGAGCAATCCTTAATTATAAAACCTGCTGCTGCCAAAAAACTTAGGTAGAGTATTAATAACACTTGAATATATATATTACTGCATTCTATTTTCCTGTCTTTTTAATTTTTCAGTCTGGTCATGTTTTCAAGTACATTACCCCTGTAATACTATCAACGCTTCTGTAACAGAAATGTATTTTTATCCAAGCGAAATAGTTAAAAGTGTTTACTGCTTGTCAAAATATTACAACAAAATTGCTAATCTACTTCAATTTAAATTTGTAAGGGCTATTCACAGTAAATTTGTACTAATCGTACAAATACTCCTGTAACTATATTTACTTGCAGGTCAGGTTATCCGTGTTAAGCATTTGTTGGCTTTTTTTTTAAGTTAGATAATAGGTACATTTTAATTCTATTTTTCTAAGGCGCATTGAACTTAAATAAGTAAAAGTTCTGTAACCCTAATATTACAATTCTGCATTTTTGTGATGCCTACAATTATTCCAACACTGAAACAATACCTTTACTACCACTAATAATTTTTATATCATATGATTCAGCACATCAATTTTAAGAAAAAATAAAGAAACTTAGTACATAAAATTTATTCTAGAGACATTGTCATTCGCAAATTTGTTTTTAACCATAATTGGTACAGTCTAAACTTGAAAAAAAAAACACCTTTACATCATTCTTTAAAAGATTTTAAGTCTTATTACTTATAATATATATTGTGTTTCGTATTGTTTATAAGTAGAAAGTTTTGTTGCAAAATCAAAAATCTTTAAAAAATTAGAAGATAACTTACTTGATGTGTATTTTGACTCCTGTCATATTGATTGTAAATATTACTTGTAAGTGGGTATTTGTGAAATAAATGAGTTATGTTTTGTCTACTAGTTTGGATGATACACTTTATTCTATAGTTTTTTCACTTTTTTTGATGTATACAATTTATTACACACATCTCCATACTAAAATTCGAATTTGTTACACCACAGCCAGAAAGATTAGCCTCCAAACTTACCTCTAATTTTGATCATATGTGATATATGAGCATATAAAAATTTAAACAAAAATTATCAGATCTGATTAATATTCGTCAGTTAGCAAACCTGTTACAACAGACTTCTGAAAGAAACTCTGGGAATAATATGTTTAAATATGTCATAAATGAGGCATAAGCATAAACACCTAACTGAACTGACCAACAATAAGGCTCAGGTTTAATTCCTGTCAGGTCAGCATATTTTGTGTGATGAACATTCTGAATCTGGATGTTTATGTAATTATACTGGTATCTATTTAAGCACTTCTATGTATTAATTAATATCTTTGACGAACATTCATAACACATTAATGTAATTTGCTTACTTTTTAGTTATGTAGATTTCAGTTTTGTGATTTGCCCAGGGATATTTAACTATTTATTTTATTTAGTTTAATTATTATGTTTATGTAGAGCATTGAAAAATAAAAAAAAACAATAATAACTTTTATGAACTACTCAAAGAGTAAAGACCTACACAAGTATACAAGAGTTGTATTTTAGTATAGACAGTCCACAGGTATATACATTCTATTTTCCACAGTTACTAAAAGAAGTATTATTCTCCCTAATTACACAAGTATACAAGAGTTGTATTTAAGTATAGACAGTCCACAGGTATATGCATTCTATTTGCCACAGCTACTAAAAAATTATTATTCTCCCTAAATTGTTAATTTTTGAAGTTATACTTCTTTTGGCGCATTAGGAAAAAATTATGAGGGTAAATTTTTATGATGCGCGTGTACACGAATGTATATGATGAAGTTAGCTATAGATAACATTTTAGTTTTTATTAAATAAACTTTATTTAACTTAATAATGCATTATAATGAAACTTTTAATGTATTAAATACCTTTTTTTCTATGGTTAGTGACATTTTGTCTACAAATGTAAAATAAGGCAAAAGATAAAATTTTTAAAAAGATTTTTATCTTATTACACCGAAGAAGTATAACTGGTAACGAGTGTACATAAGTACATACACAATTTTTTTTAACAACATAGTTAAGCTGTTGCATATTCACTACTTACTATAGTACCCGTCACGAGAAGCTATAAATTATGTAAACAAACATCTTTTACCAAGTAATTATTTTTACTTCGAGACAATAATGAACTGACCATATTCAATCGAAATAAAAATATAGACGGGTTATATGAAAGTAACAACCTACTTAATTTAGTCGGATCATATCTAACAACTGACGTTTGAGTGTCTTGGTACGGGGACGCACCGGTCGCCGGGAATGCAAACCTTTTTGAAATAAACGCGTCATTCGAGTTTTGAATTTTTCATTGCTTTGTTAAAATCGCGGATTTGGTTGTTATTGTTATTTTTTTTATCTTTTCGTTATCACTTTGTTATTGTTGTTAGTTTTGTTAATTGTTGCCTTAATTTTAATTTTTTTTATCCATTATTTGTTATTTTGTATTAACGTATAATGAAGCCAGTACCCAGTACATCTAAGGAAATCAATTTGCCACGAAAAAAATTTCAAAACATACGTAATTTATTATACATACTTAAATTATTAATTAATTGAATTTATAATTAAATATTTAAAAAAAACTTTTATCTTTGAACCAAATGTTGTTAACTCCTGAACGTTTGTTTACATAATTTATAGCTTCTCGTGACGGGTACTATAGTTTCAATGATTCAACCATGTGTTTGCATTGCTTACAAAAGATTGAATCACTGTAATTTAATCTTTTGTAAACAAATTCTTGATAGTTAATTATTTTAATATTACTATTGATCGGTAGTACCTACATGAGGCCTGGTATGATATTTGCTGTAACATTTAATGCATATGTATTAAATTACATTTCAATGAAAAAAACATAGAAGTGATGCAAAAATATATCTTCTTTTTAACCTGTTACAGAAGAAGAGGGGTGTTATAATATGTTCCATACATCTGTATGTTTGTGGCATTATAACTTTTGAACAAATTGACCAATTTAGAAGTGGATGTCTTGCATTGAAAGTTTATGTGATTTTTAACTATTTGTGATTAAATATAGCTTTTGTCGTGATTATTAAACACATTAACTTAAGAGTTATTATACATATTTTTAATGGTGCACATAATTCTGTAATAGAAATAATGTTTTGGCAAAATGTAAAAAATATTGTAAGGATGAGTTTAAGTTCCAAATTTTAAATTATAGCTATGTATAGTATGTTCTCTATACGATATTGTTAAGATGTACAGAATTGCAATCTCAATGATGTCAATGTTTTATTTCAGTTTGTGAATTGTTAGCAGATGAAAAGGTTTTGATGGAAGTTGGCAGAGCAAAATATTGGTGTGAAAAAGCGGAAGCTACGTTTCCAAAACATCCTATTACTTTTCGACTAAAAGAGAGACTTCTCACAGTAGCAAATCCGGATCCTGAGGCTTTTGAAAATCTCTTACGAGCTGAGTTAGCAGCAAGACCCAAAGATGCATTGCTTCATGCTAAATTGCTTAAATGCTATCTGCAAACAAATAAATTACAAGAAGCTATAGACCACAGTTCGGATATTGAATTTACAAAAAACTATTTTAATAAAAATCTTGCTTGGTATGAAGCACTCTCTGAAATTCTTAAATTTAACACTCTAAATTCTAATGATTGGCAATATCAATTACTCCTTTTGACTATTAAAGAAAGACTTTGTATGTTAAGTCTGACTGACATACCTAATGGTTCAGCAAAAAATTTAGTTGAATGTAATGAATTGCTTCATTCCTATGATCAGGCTATTGAAAGTGTGTTAAGATCTGGTGCTTCTCCTGGCTTTGGGGACTTCCATGCCAGTCTTCTGCAACACCATAAAGGACAACTTGCTTTTCATGCGGCAACTTTCATTCTTAAGAAAGCTAAAAATGATCAATTAAATTGGCACAATGCTGTAACTTATGCAGCACCTTTGATGTTGATAGCATGGCAAACCATTCCATTGAATCCAAATACGAACTGGTTAGCACATGCTCCAGATAAACAACAAAAAGCTGTACATCAATGGTATCTAGAAGGTGCTTATAGATGTTCACAATCCGGGCACTATCTACTACTAAATACTCGAGAAAAGAGTCAAATATTTTTGGACCAGATTTCACAAGTATGCTCTGGTACCCATTGGAGGGATAAACTATATGAAAAAATTTTTGCATCTAGAGATTACTTAACAAAAATTGAAACATCTCATGTTGCTTCAAATGCATTTACAGCCCCTGCTATAAGATTACCACGGAAAGTTGAAGTCCAAGCTTATGATGATGATGCTCAAAGAGTTTATCCTAATTCTCTCCATCATTTTGTATGGCTTGTATCTAACTACAGCAATTTTGCAGACTTCAAATGTACATTATTCGATATGCTTCCTTCTTCAATTACAAATTGTGGTCCTGAAACATTAAGTAAGCTTGATATACTAGCTTTTCTTTATTGTGCAACTCTGACTATGAAAAATGTAAAGCAGAAAGAAGATAGCAATTATAATAACAAAGATAAACCAGTACTGCTTCCTGCAAATATCACAAATCTTTTGTGTACTTTACCTCAAATAAAGTTTTGGGATTGTGCTTATAAATTAAGTCAAAATGAATTGGGTTCTGAGTACACTGATATTCGATCAACAATAAGTCGAGGTATTGAAATTGTGAGGTGTATTGATAATCATGGTCTTGATCCTGAGCTTTTGTGTCATTTAGGTAGAATATTTAGTGACAAAGCAAATATGACAACCGAGTCTGAAGAAAAAACGTGTTTGGAATTAAGAGCATGTCTGTATTACTCTTCCGCTATTAACATCTTAGAAAAAATAAAATGTAAAATATTTATAAAGAAACCTGAGCGGCGGATGTTTGATTATACTCATGCTGAATTTGAATCTAAAGAATTAAATAAATTGCTTGAAGAAGGAAAACTTTATGTGGCATTAAGTCATTTAAATGAGGGAGAACATGAAAAGGTTGTTGATCTTCTTTCAAATTTAAAATCTCCTGAAGCACTTTATTATCTTAGTAAAACTTATAAAGAAATGTCTATGCAAGAGAGAAAACTGACTAAAAATTTTGATTGCCATGCCAAATTCTTTACATTGTTAGAAAAGTCTAAACAATTAGCAATGAAAGCTATGAACAAAATAAAAAATACTGATACATATCCCAACAGTCATTTATACACCAATGTCCAAGAATTAATAGAGGAAATTGAAACTTTTTTGAACAAAGTAGACACAGATGCATCACCAAATCCAGTAATAAATGAAAATATGAGTAAATATTCATCTGACGAAAATATTTCAGCATATAGTGATTTTCCCACAACAAGAACGAGTTTTAATGTGCGTAATATTAGTTCAACACCTATACGAACCCAACGGAATGTTTTGAATTCAACCAACTATCGAACAGCTATTGATTCACAAGTGTTAGACAATACAAATGTGGATTCAAATTTTGTTGAGAGCATTCAAAAAGATATTAAAAACTTACAGAAAAAAGATATTGCTATAAATGATTTTATGGAACAAACAAAGGAATGGTTTGAAGAAAATCGTAAGTTAGGCAATCAAATTATGAGCACTATCAACTCTAATATCAGTAGCATTAACTCTAATATTGAAAATACAACAGAACAGTTTAAGCTTTTAAAAATATCAGTTGACCAAGTGAAGGAACAAATCAATGAATGTCGTAATGATTGTAAGGATGTAGGAGACCTTAAAAAACAAATAGCAGAGTTAAAAAAAGAAGTTAATAAATTGAAAAAAACATCTGAACAAGCTATTGACGAAAGTGATTTATATAATCTAGAGGATGAATACAGAACAAATGAGAGTGCTACAAATTTTGGGACTCAACTGCCTTTTACTCAACAAGTCATGCCACCTTTTGCTCAAAGACTTGTTCCTCCATTCTCAGTTCCATCTAATCCTTATCAGCTATATGGGCAAAATTTCTATAATCTCTATAATCAGTATTCTCAATTCCCGCCGCCCCCAACTGTCGCTGGGGCACAACCAATATTTGATCCAACTAGAACGCAAATTAACTATCCTGGAGTATATCCAAATGCAGATCAAATGTATTTAGATGTGGCACATCTTGTACCACCACCTACTATACCAACTGTACCTCCCGTACAAAATATCAACACACCTATGACTTCGATGCCCAAAGCACCGACAACATCTTCAATATCGACCCCTAAACATTCTAACGTAGTAGAATTTAAAGAAACTTCAAAACCTTTGCCTTTAAATGTAGTAATGACTTCTTCTGACCCATTGCCTACTTATACATCGACGTCTGCCCCTGTATTAAGTGTAACAATACCTACAAAGCATATTAAAGGAACTCCTCACGATTACCAAATAGCAATGCCATCTACTACTGAAACTAAAACGATAAAGCCACCTGTTTATACTTTTCCAATCACTCCATCAACTACATCTTCAATTGGATCTAGTTGGACTCAAAATTCAATGTTTGTGACATCTCAAGCTAAAAATACAATAAGCTCTACTGATATTCACAAGAATCTTGATAGTTCTGTCACTGTAGT
Source organism: Calephelis nemesis (assembly GCA_002245505.1). NCBI lineage: Eukaryota > Metazoa > Arthropoda > Insecta > Lepidoptera > Riodinidae > Calephelis > Calephelis nemesis. Next base: position 71,346 of record NJDD01003938.1, read on the forward strand.
GGATGGTATATTTTCTGCGTCATCTCCAAACACAAGCCTCAACAAATCTAGAACACTGTCAGAACGAAGTAACACCTCAATAGAGAATTATGATCCTTGTCCTGATTTTAAACCTATCGTACCTTTGCCAGCTGAAGTCAAAGTTACAACTGGCGAAGAGAATGAAACGGCTATATTTAGTGCTAGAGCTAAATTGTTTCGATTTGTCGACAAACAATGGAAAGAAAGAGGAATTGGCGAGATGAAACTTCTTAAACATAAAATTACTGGTCGAGTTCGAGTATTAATGCGACGAGAGCAAGTGCATAAAATCTGTGCAAATCATATTATATTACCAGAGATGGAAATCAAACCTATGAAAAATGAAACAAAAGCTTACTTTTGGGTTGCAAATGATTTTGCTGAAGAAACTGTAATCCTTGAAAAGTTTTGTATTAGGTTCAAAACAGCTGATATAGCCAAAGACTTCTACGAAGCTTTTGAAAAGTCACGACTTGAATCCTCGAAACAGAGTCCATCTGTACCAGTTCCATCAAAATCTGATGCTAAAACTGAAAGTGTTTCACAAGCCCCTGTTGGGACTACTGCTATTGAGACTCAAACAAATAAAACCGTTATTGGAGGTTTTACATTTAACACAACTCCAACATTTAAATCAATTACAGAAGCTGATGACAATAAAAATAATGCAATTGTAAATCCGCCTACCAAATCAGAAAATGTCTTTAGTGGCTTAACATTCAAAACTACAAATTCTTCATTTCAAAACATATTTAATTTCAAACCAAACAATACTGATGATAGTTCTAATGTAACAAAGCCAAATAATGAAAAATTGAATACTTCTGATCTGGTAGAAGAGTTTGTTCCTACAGCGGAATTCAAACCTGTTATACCATTGCCAGCACTTGTTGATCAAAAGACAGGAGAGGAAGATGAAATAATTCTCTTTGAACATAGAGCAAAACTTTTGAGATTTGATGCAACAGCTAAAGAATGGAAAGAAAGAGGTTTAGGAAATATAAAATTACTAGTGCATAAGGATAATAATAACAAAGTTCGTTTAATAATGAGAAGAGAACAAATCATGAAAATATGTTGCAATCATGCTCTTACAAAAGATATGACTTTCCAAAAAATGCCTAATATGGATAAAGCTGTTACTTGGTGTGCAAAGGATTATTCAGAAGGCGAGTTAGTTCCCGAAACTTTCTGTTTGCGATTTAAAACTGTTCAAACATGTGATGATTTTCTAGAAGCTATTAAAAGTGCTCAGACTAAAATAGGAGATATTGAGAAAGCTACAAAAGAAGAGAAAAACGCTGCTAAAGTTGTTGCATTTACTAAAGAGTCTTCAAAATTGAATGATAATACAGGTGCCAATAACAAACCAACTAATAATTGGGGCGATAAATTTAAACCTAAACCTGGATCTTGGGAGTGCAACAATTGCTTAATTCGTAATGATGCTAGTCACAATACTTGCAATGCATGTAATAGTCCAAGAAACCCAACTGTTAAAACTGAAGACCAACCTAAAACCATGGATAATGCAACACCTAAGTTTAAATTTGGAGTTTCTAAACCTGTTGCTAGCAATGAATCATCGACTGCAGGAAGCATTTCACAATGGGGTGACCAATTTAAACCAAAAGAAGGGACATGGGAATGTAATCAATGTCTAGTAAGGAATGAGCCAAGTGCAAAGAATTGTAGTGCCTGTAATTACTCTAGAAATGAAGATGAGTCTGGTAAGAAAACTGACTCATTTATAACCACTACAACTGGCCCTAAGTTTTCATTTGGCATTCCATTACATCTAAATAATCAAAAAGACGTAAAACCATCTGTATCAATATTTGGTACTAGTGCAACAGAAACATTTAAATTTGGAATTCCATCTAGTAACCCAACAACACAAACAGTTACTGCTACACCATCAACTTTGTTTAGTGATTCAACACCGAAAAACAACACGCCCCTAGATTTCAGTACAGAAAAAAAAGATGATGAACCTAAAAATACTTCATCAAGAAAAACTTTATTACCCACACCAAAAACTGTTCCTGCTTTTGGAGGTGACAGTGGGACTTTCGATTTTTCCTTTACACCTAAACCGCCATCTAAAGGAAAAAGCCCTGTTAAAACGCCAAAAAAAGAAGGTGATGAGAGTGATGACAATGAATATGCCTCAGAAGATGAAGGACACCACATTCATTTTAGCCCAGTAATTCCGATGCCAGATAAGGTTCGTATATTGTTTAATCTTAATCACATTGAATCTATTCAGATATTATCTAGGTATGAATTTGCTGTATTTTATATGTGTATCCACTTAGATACTTATATATCTTTCTGCCCTTAACCGCAACTGACTTGGCCTGAATATATGTATGTATGTATACAAAAAGCAATTGCTGTTAATATCACTAAGAATCACTCTTGATTTTGATTAATTTTAATATATTTTTAGTTACGGTTTATAAATAAAAATTGTCTAAACTTAGGAGAACACCTCAAATTTTTTTTTCTTTATTTTGTATAGCCTCTGTGGTCTAGCAGTCCAGTATCGGATTAAACCAATTGTTGGGCAACAAAAAAAAGCATGTGTGTTTTTAATTTTCTTATAAATATAACGTTCCCCTGGATTGGATATGTGCTCTGTTGGCGATAGGCTTGCCACCTATAACATTGTGAACCATTGCGAGGTATGGGTGCCATGGTTGTGCCTCTGCTTATTTCTTCGGGGATATGGGCATGAAAGTACTTTTTTATTTATTTGGAAGTTGACTGTCGCAACAAAAAGTATTGTATCTGCAAAATTTCAATTTATTTTTATTGTTTTCATGTTTAGATTGAAGTTGTAACTGGTGAAGAAGATGAAGAGGAATTATATGGCCATCGAGCTAAATTATATAGATTTACGTCAGGCCAATGGAAAGAACGTGGCATTGGTATTATAAAGATTTTGAAACATAGAAGTACAGGAAAATTAAGGTATTTGATATTTCTAGATTGTAAAAGATTTAGAAAAAATTATTTCAATAAATATAGACAGTTTTGTGAATAACTAAGGTTTGAAAACAGTTTTAGTTTTGCTTAAATTCTAGCATTATTTTATGTCTTTTTTTGGATGAATTACCAATTACATATATTACTGTCCCAATAATCTGATTTTTTCTGTTAGTACTATGCTTGCCTTTACATAACAATCAAGCAAATCTGGGATTGAATGAAGAGTACAAGTAGATTTTGCAAATTTATCGCTGGTGACGCGTCTTTAAGTCCTATTTTTAAGAAGTATTAAATTTTCCAATTTTTTCCTTCAACTCAATAGTTCTTCAGTATTAGACACTATCAGTTACCTGCGAGTTTGCTTGCGTTTTTTTATGTTTGCTCTTTAACACAATACTACTTCACCAAAACAGAATTCAAAGTATCCGTTTCTAAACCATATTGTATCCGTATTTCAAATTACGTCAATATCAGTCATAGTGTGTCTCACTAAAATCATGAACGAAAACATTTCCACACTTGTGGTATTAGTATGTATGACTTTTATTGTTTCAGGGTTGTTATGCGTCGTGAGCAAGTTCTTAAAATATGCCTTAATCATGCATTAACTAATGATGTAATGTATAAACCAAAAGATGAAAAAACTTGGTTGTTTGTTGCTAATGATTTTAGTGAAGGAGAGCTGATGCTTCAAAATTTCTGCATCAGATTTAATAACAAAGAGACAGCACTACAATTTAAAGAGGCAGTAGATAATGCTTTGAAAGGTAAAGGTGACAATAAAACAAGCAGTGATTCAGAAGATGTAGTGTTTGTTTCTGAGATACAAGCCACCAATGAAGAAAAACAAAAAGCCAAAGATCTCATGTTACCCGAAAACTTTTACACATATAAGAATAAGGACCCTTGTCAAGGATGTCGTGGTTGTACCGACGATGCAGATGCAAAGAATGATAATAGACAAACCTCAGTTACGAAAAATATAGCCCTAGCCCCAAAGCTTAATGCATTTGTATGTACACCTGATAAATCTACAATTTCTGCTTTTCTAAGTCCTGCATCCTCTATATATGGTACTCCAAATCCATCAGAAAAGAATGCTGACACAAGCATGTTTCGGACTCCATTAAGTACGATTGGATCGCGTTCAAATAATTCTATCTCAATAAATGAAACATTTATCGCAAACGAATCACAAAACAAAGAAAATACTTTGACAGAATCTCCTAGCTTACAGAAGTCTATAGAACCAGTTGCATTTATTAGTCCAGGGCAAACAACAAAAAACAAAAGTTCTATATTGGCTACACCAAAACTGGGTATGTTAGAGAAAATTGACCCAGGCGAATCCAAGACAACCACTGGTTCTGCAGATGCAAAACCTAATATTACTGTTAAAAAACCTGAAGATATAAAACCTACCAGTAGCGATAAACCTGTGTTTGGTGGGATTAAATCCGTGTTTGGCGAAAATACTCCCAAATTTGGAGAAAATAAATTAGTATTTGGTGAAAATAAATCAATATTTGGTGAAAATAACCCTGTTTTTGGTGGAACTAAACCAGTGTTTGGTGAAAATAAATCTATATTTGGTGAATCTAAACCTGTATTCGGGGAAAATAAACCTGTGTTTGGGGAAATTAAACCTGTATTTGGCGAAAATAAACCTGTATTTGGAGAAAATAAACCTGTATTTGGAGAAAATAAACCTGTATTTGGAGAAAATAAACCTGTATTTGGAGAAAACAAACCTGTATTTGGAGAAAATAAACCTGTATTTGGAGAAGGTAAACCTGTTTTTGGAATGAGCAAACCTATGTTTGGAGAGAATAAATCAGTATTTGGAGAAAACAAGTCCATATTTGGAGAGAATAAATCTGTATTTGGAGAGAATAAATCTTTATTTGGAGAGAATAAATCCGTGTTTGGAGATAATAAATCTGTATTTGGAGAAAATAAATCTATATTTGGAGAAAATAAATCTGTATTTGGAGAAAATAAAAGTATATTTGGCGATAAAAATTCTGCAGTTGGTGATACTAAACCTATATTCGGTACAGGAGTCTCTTCTAACCAATCAATATTTGCATTTAACAAACCAGCAACAAATGATAGTGATCCATTTAAAGCAAATAACCCATTAAATAATTCATTAAGTTCCACTGCTTCAAGCACTGCTTCAAGCACCTCACTGAGCGAGGAAACAAAACCAGTGCGCCCTATTTGGGCTTCACCAGTTTCCTTTGGTGATTTTGCTCAACAAAATCAAAATTCAACATCATTATTTCCTATTATCCAGTCTAATACAGGCACTTCAATATTTTCTAATAAGACAAATACTATTGGCTCAGCTCCAAATGCTACAGAGTCCAAAATCACATCTACTCCAGAAGTGAAAAAAATAGAGTCTAAATCAGAAGTTGAACCAATTTTTAAAGTTGATGAAAAATTATCATTTACAACATTATCTTCAAATAAGTCAGGATTTGAAACGCAAAGTAAGTTTACTGATGTGTTACCCATCGTGTTGTGTTTAGTGTTGTATAGCAGTTTATTTCTTGACCTCTTTTTTTTGTAGAAAACAATGACTTCCAGTGGGAAGGTGCGGGACAGCCATTGTTTAAGAGTGCACAAAACGACACTGCGGAGAATTCAAAATCAAATACCAGCACAGGAGAAAATGTTGAAGTAGCTGGTGACGAAGATTATGATCCACATTATGAACCTATTGTGCCCTTACCGGACAAAATCGTTGTTACTACTGGTGAAGAGGACGAGGTAATAATTTTTAGTGCAATATATTTATATTTATTGATGTAGTTCTTGGCAATTTAGTTGAGCGGCGATCATACCGAACTACTTTTAGTGTACTGGGTTCGATCACTACAAAAAGTAGGGCGGGCGATCTGTTTACACTGCAGTACAATGAATTCTAAGTTAAAATTTCTAATGCGGACAGTGTTGTAGCGATGACCATAGCCATGATCTTTTGACGCTGCAAAAAATTGGTTTTATTTTTAAACAGTACTTTGTACCTGTCATGACGTAAAGGTTTTTTTTTTGTAGTGAAAACTTCTTTGGCGGCGTTGCGCCTTTTTTGGAATGGGTAAAAACTTCTAAATTCGCGTCAGGACACGTGACCTGATCGAAAATTCGTAAGACAGCGCAGGGCGCTTGCGCGAATGTTCGTGTTGTCATGTTTGTGTACAACAGTGCAATATATGAATATTGTATTCTAACACATAATTGATAGTACTTTCATACTATATAATTAAAGCGATTCGTGTAAAATTATTCCCTAACCATTCCAAAATATCAAAAATGCACATTGTTAATATTCAAGTTTTCAATTCTGCCGGCACTCCCGGAGTGCAATCCAAGTTATTTTATTCAAGATGCATCGGCGAATTTCGTTCCACCCGTTCTGTTGGTATGGGAATACTTAAAATGTAGTTTTTTTAGTTTCCTCGAAGTATTTTTTCTCTTCTTTTAGGGTCTTACTTTACTTCATGTATGTATACTACCCTTTTTTTTTTGTGATCGGAAGGCAAACAAGCAGACGGATTTCTTGATGGTAAGAAATTTACGCCACCTAGATACACCAAAGATGGTAATGGTGCGTTGCCAACCTGAGGTCAGGGTGTTAGGCCTCGAGCAAAAGTAAGTTGACCGGCTACCTTACCCTCCGAACCGGAACACGTCATGAAGTTATGGCGGCAGGAATCGGTAAGGCGGTGGTACAAATCCGGGTGAGTCGCTGCGAAACTCTACCATCTAGTCAGATGTCACGGTGTTAGTGATGATAAGCCTATGCTCGTCTTTTACGAGCTACCTGGCAAGAAAGGCAGATGGTCTATTGTGCAAAGAAGCCTGGACCAACACGGATGCACCTACAATGGTGCACTACATGATGTAGTGCTTTAGAAGTAACGAGTTGTTATCGCCGCTGTAAACTTTGTATATGCATCGCGCTTCTTCCTTCTGTTAATACTTGCTTAAGAGAGCACTTTAGTTACTTTGTGGAGCGCTGCAGTCAGGCATATAATATGTTCATGTTAAAATTTAATATTGTGGAAATACTCACTCACACCGTTTACATGTTCCTGGCTGAAATTTTAAATGTGCTACACAATAAATTATAAGGGGATTTGACCTTACTTAGAAGCTAACTCAAAGTTAAATAGCTACTTAACACAGGAACGTGCAAGTAAGGACCACTTATAATATTATTCTATACAAATATTTATTAAGGCTGTAGACTAATGATGGCTGTACAATGTACTTTGATGACACAATTTTTTAAAAGTGTTGTGTCATATTACACGCAAAATTAAGCGTGTCATTAAGATTTCAAGTTCTTAATATTTTCCGCAGGAGAAAGTTTACGGTGAACGCTGTAAACTTTACCGATTTGACGAGAAAACAAGAGAATGGAAAGAACGTGGTGTTGGTGAAATGAAGATATTGTACCACCCAGAAAGAAAGAGTTACCGAATGCTTCTACGAAGAGAACAGGTATGATTTTAATGCACAATTGTTCATATGTGTAATATTAGGTGAATATGTTTTCTTTTATTGTATTTATGTGATTGCGATTTCATTTTCTACGATCGAAATCTTTACAAAGTGTTTAGGTAAATCAACAAACAGGTTTTGGGATGGTAAATGTTTGTTTTTCAATGTTTTGGAATAACTTGTACTTTAAAGTTTAATAAAGCTGCGTAGGCGTATGAAGGTTAGGCGGGAATAGAGCTGTTTATTCACTGCACAGATTACATATATGACGTGGACAGTTCCTTCTTCTTTTATTTTAAACGGCGTGAACAGTATTTTATCAAACATTGACACTTACTTTGGACGGACCGGGACGGGGCGCATCGCAGCGCAACAACACGCTTAGATTGCTTGCATACATTTTGCATGGAGCACAACGCCAACTGTGCCGGGGCGCATCGGCGGGTTTTTCCCACGGCGGATTTCCGCTAGGCACCCCGCGCACATTACTCGATGCGGCCTTCAGTGACCAAAGATATTACTATTAAGAATAGAGCACTAATGCATTTTAATGTTAAAGTTTCGTATGACAGCTACTAGAGGTGCCAGTTTCCATACTTGACGAATTTAACGTCGAGTTGCCTTTCTATTTTATTACTTTACTCTTTAATCTGAGTAACAGAAATCCGCCGGTGCGATACGTGCTGGGCCGCCTCAGTGTGCTTTGCTATGCGATGCGCCCTAGCCCGACACGCTCCGCTTCGTCAACAGTGGGTGCTATCCTTTATATTTCAATTTAGATGTATTTTGTTTTAGGTGCACAAAGCAGTACTCAATATGCTTATATTCGTGGACTTAGAATTATTACCAATGAAAAACTCGGACCGCGCGTGGACTTGGGCGGGGCGGAATTATGCAGAGAGCTCGGGCGAGCAGGAAACGCTTGCGGTGCGGTTCAAATCGGTCGATCTGGCCACCGCATTCTATGACAAAATACAGGAATGCGTTAAGGTATGTAAATTAAAAAACGAAATATTTTAAACCAGCCTGCACATCACTATGTCACTGGTGGTGATTTTGTTGGGCACTCACTAAACTAATTTTAAATTAATCTTCTTTGAACGATAGCAATAGAAAGAGACAAAACACGTTTAATGCTGTCAGATTAGTTTGTAAATGACTGCGCTACTGCTTTTAACAATTTAATCTATTCCTCGAAAAACGTACAATAAAAAGGTCATGAGTTGACATATCTTGACTAATCTTACGTGTCTGAAAGTGTTCCAAATTCTTTCTTTTCGCTTAAGTCATTTACAGCTTCCTTTCATTGAAAATGATCGAATGAAAAAAAATCAAAGATTTCAAAGACTGGATGAGAGAAATAAAATTGAAAATATTTAATTTAATAATAAATCTTACAAATTTTCTCCTTTCTTTTCCTTTTTTACATTTTTTCTTTACAAATACTCCACTTGATGTTTTTCTCTCGATTTCTCATTCATTTTACAAATATTTTTTGTGTTTTAGTGTTGTATAATTAAATATTTTTTTTAATCTCGTTATTTTGAATTTAATAAAGTTTATTTGACGCGTCTGTTATTGTTCATTCAACTATTTAATAATTATTCCTTTCAATTATTTATCTTTTTTATTCCCGTTTATTATTGTAACTTGTTTTATATATGCTTACTTTTTTTTTACTTTATATAGGTTTTAATTCAATTGCAGCCTTTTTCATTGGAACATAAAATTTACTTACAAAATAAAAATCCGTAATTGGCTAAAACGCTATGAATTTTTGTTGATGTGAAAGATACATGATTAATGTTGCTCTTAATTCAGCAACTAGTAAGTTATTTTTTGTTGTATTTTATCAGAAATTAAAAGAAGCTGCAGAAGAGTCTACACAAAATCCAAGCGAGACAAAAGAGAAGTCGTTTGCGTCCATAGCACCACTTCGACAACCTAAACACCTGACTAATGTCCAAGAAGGAACCACAGTTACGCCCCTAAGATTACCAAAACATTTACAAGAGAATTCTCGGGCAGATCAATCCATTGCAGCACAGTCTTCTCCAAACTCAACAGCAACAAGTTGGACTCCCAGCGCAACAGTTAGAGATGGTGCATCAGAGAAGCAAGAACTTCAGCAAGTTCATTTTGAGACACAAGAAGAAGAGGACTATGCTAATGATGAAGATGGTTATGAACATGATTATGACGAACACAACGACGATGATTCAGATGGATATTATAACGAGGTAAAACATGTACATCAACTTTAGAGGAATGATTATTGATTTGTCATGTTTTGAAGTTAATTCTTTGGGAACTTTTTTTAAACTACTTGTACTTGGGTACTTGTATAGCTATCAACATAAAAATAGCCTATGTGCCATGTCTAGACCTTGTAGTACAGGGGCCCTACCATGAACGCTTATAGCAGTATTATTTCCATCTTGCTAAATGTCTGCTTTTATAAGCAACTTTATGATGTATGTCATAAGGTTGTCTTTCTCGACTGACAATTAGTATTGTTAAAATAGTACTGTTTTAAGAGCTTATGGTAACCCCCCTGGTGTTTCGATTTTTGTGTTTTTTTATTAGTTCTCGGTTGAAGTTTCAGTCCCAAATACAGAAACATATTCTTACAATTGGCTGGCTTCTGTAAAACAGTTCTAATTAGTGTATAAGGTAGTTTTAGGTTAGGAGCCTAACCTGAAGTGTGGTATTTTTTTTAATTCATATTATTGTTTGAAGTATTGGTATGGACATACTCACATCTTTATATGTAATATAAAAGCGAATCTCTCTTTCTCACGCTCACTTTTTCTCACTCCTTCTCGGATCTTACTGTAACTGTACTGTATCTTTTCATGTAGTTATTATTCTATAGTATCTAGTTGTGAAAATCTATAATTGGCTGACTGCTATTAATTAATATTTCTAATTTTCTTGAACTATAGCTGTTGATTTTCCTATCAAATAAAAAAATAAAATATAAATATATAAAACGTATTATATAATGTTGTAATTATTCAATAGGAGGAGGATGAGATGTATTACATGGGAAAGGCTGTGATAAAACAAGGCGATATTGAGACAATCTGCGAGGAGAGTCAAATAGAAATAACCATTGACCAAGAAATCTGCTCGCCGAAGATCACCATCACCGACTGCAGTACTGGGGATGTTGTCGCCGACATGTTGATACAGATGGACACGGAATTCCAGGTAAGTGCTGTTTACCGACCTTATGGACTAGACTTCATGAAGTCCCAAGTTCTGTTTCTGGGTAGGGCAACAAAAAGCGTTTTTTTTTTTCAATTTTCTTATAAAAGAATGTTGCCCAGGATTGAAATTATGCTCGATTGAGGATAGGCTTGCCACCTAATCACATTGTGGGATTAAGTGCCTTTGGCTAGTCGTCGGTGCTTTGGTTGTGCCTCTGCCTATCACTTCGGAAATACGGGCTTGATACTACCGACATTTTTTTTATAGCTATTATAAAATCATATAAAAACTGTGCTAAATAATAGAGTTAAGTGGATGGACTGCATGATCAAACAGATAATTTTGCCAGTCGGTGCTTATCTCAGGAAATTCCTGATTAAGTTGTCTCTATTTAAATGACTGGAACGTTTGTATTATTTTTTCCCTACAAATGTTGGTAAAAAAAACATAAAAAAGGCATTTCCATAAAAAAATACTATAAAAAAGGACCGGGAAAATATCAATAATACACAAACTGTTTGTTATCAAAATTTATTTTATCACTTTCAAAGTATGTTCCTTCAGAAACGATACACTTAAGCCAATATATAATTCAATCATCAAATCATTTTTAAACGCTCTTTCCGGAAATGAGCTTAGTTTCCGATTATATACGGATGCCACAAAGTAATAATTTGAGTTTAAAAAAAGGAATTTAATCGGCTGGTGCCATATATTTTGAATATGATGGTTGCTGGTTGGTATTTGTTGAGTGTTTGGACAAAAATTCGTTCACAATGATGGCCCTGTGCGAAGGCAATTTGGTCAAAAATTCGTTCACAATGTTTCCAACCTGTCACAATGACAGGTGCATCATCATGGTGCAAAATACAATTTACATTATATATATATTAATATGTGATGGAGGAGTATGAAATTTGGCACACTTATAGTTTATGTGTAGTAGAAGTGCAGGACGCTTATGTTTTTTATTGATAATGTTTATAAAAAAGTAGTATCTTCACGCCCATATCCCCGAAGAGGTAGGCAGAGGCACAACCAGGGCACCCACGACTAGTCGAAGACACTAAGTCCCACAATGTGATAGGTGGCAAGCCTATAGCCAACCGGGCACTTTTCCAATCCCGAGCAACATTTTTTTTTGTTAGAAAATTAGAAAAACCCAATTTTCTTTTTGTTGCCCGACCCGGGATTCGAACCCGGGACCTCATGCAGTCAAGTCCAACACCCGGACCGCTAGACCACAGAGGCGACATTTATAATGTTTATAAAGTGCATTAATTTAAAAAATAAAACATTACACATACTACCATGCATTTGACACACACAAACAAGTATATTGATGATAACGATAAATGATCACAGATGGCACACTAAAAAGTTTGGAAACAAATTAGTTGGTCATGAGAAATGAAGATGGCGTTCTTATTAACAAGATATTAAAATTTATTATCGTCGAATTTCGACCAACGGGCGACCACTAGTATGTATAAAATGCAGAAACAAAATGTTGTTGCAGATGGCTGACAAAACATGTACATGGAGTGGCGCAGACTACACAAGCAACAGCTCTGTACCCAAGACGGTCTCTGTCACATTCCCCGACACAAACATGGCTATGGAGTTCTATGATACATTTGAGGTAAATAATATATTTTATCACTAATAATTTATTATGATAATCCTTACCTTACCAGTTTTTATAATATATATTATGTTGAATATTTTTATGAAATAACTGATGTAATGAAAACTGGCCAAGTTAAATTTAACCTGCTATTAGATCTCTTATTTTGAAATAACGGTAATTTGTTATAGGTATCGAATAAAGCAAAGAAATAGAGTTTCATACTTGATCATAATGTTATTTTGTTCCTATAAATAAGTATTTGGATTTTGCATAGAACGCCACTCGACCAACGAGGCGGTCAAACGAGGCGGGAAAGACACTGCGTAATGACTGGATTAGACTTACAAACTAAGATCTTTGTGGAGTACAGTCGTATTCTCCTGACAATGCTTCGGTTGCAAAGCGAAACATATGTTGAGTTTTTAGCAGTGTGTATTGTTGGTGCTAATAAAACAGTTTAGCGGTGTATGTTTGTGTGTGTGTGTGTGTGTGTGTGTGTGTGTGCGTGTGTGTGTGTGT
>NJDD01003938.1:84276-97381 GCA_002245505.1 Calephelis nemesis
TTTTTGTCTTCTTGTAAGTGTAATCTAATCATCACACCTCTGTCTTTCCATTTTTGTCGCGTTAGAATACTTATCCCCTAGAGACCCTGCATCCTCAGACGAGTACATAGACTTTTAAAAAACCCGTTTTCTTTGTTTTCGTTGAATTTGAATTTTGGCGCGCAATTTTGGACATAGTCCCCATGTACTCGTATAAGTACCTAGACGAAAACTCACCGAAAAAGTTTTCTTAGTTTCCGTGCCACCCTTTATATTAAATACAATATAAAATTATATTTAAAAAAAAAGCTCCGGTCTCTAAGAGGTTAAATACGTTGTTTAGCGGGAAACTGCAAATTAAATAATTTTATTTGGAAATAAGGGAAGATTATAAAGAAACAATGAACAATAAAATTATATGACCAGGACTGTTAAAATTAGTTACTATTGTATGAGCCTTTAACCATAAATTTCCATATTGATTGCGTCTTTTGTACGTTATTACTATTAATTATTTTATGGTTTTATGCAAACAAATTTATTTTATTTCAGACCAGCAAAGCGGCCATATATCAAGATCATGAAGAATCGTAGTGTAATAATTTCAGCTTAGTTATTATTTATATGCGTGTTTTACTTTAAACTGTTGCAAACTACTGTATATCTACTGAAATTTGTTATTTTTTTGTTCATACTGAGCACTAGTTACTGTTAGAATGATGCCATTTGTTTTCTTTTTTATTAGGAATTTTCTTTTAAATTGTATATAATTTCCTTCAATTTTAGTTTGGTGTGACTTCTTTTGTACCTTAAAGAGAACAGTCTGGGTGTTTCTAAATTAATTATTTTTTTGTCTACGAATAATAATAATATACCTACTATTGAAATAACTATTGAATTTCTTAGAATTAATTATCTTAAATTAAAGAGTAGCAAAAAAAATCTTTAAACCAAAATATAAAAATTGAAAGCCGTATCTTGACTAAAATTTTATCTATTTTAAATAATTAAATAATCATTATAATTATAAAGCAGTATTGTCTCAATTTCGTTATGTTTAAATTATGTTAACAATTAAAGTAATGGTGTTTCCAAATTAAGGTAGCAATGATAAGTTCTTGTACATCCCAGTAATTTCAAAAGTAATTTATAATCATTAAAATTAGAGTTTCTTTCAATTCGCCTATGAAAATGTTATTGCATAGCTAGTATGTATCTAAATAATGTAAACAAGGAGATCTGATCAATGGTTGTTAATTTTCCTTTAAAAGGAAGTTATTAGTGATATTTAACTTTATGTGTAGATTATTTTCTTAAATTGGTCAGGTCTTTTTGATATTAGACTGAAAATATATAATCAAATGTAGAGCTTGTGGTGACGAAAATACTACATTCATGACACTATGTCGACTTTTGGATCATGATTTAAAATTTATTAAAAAATAAGCACTTTTTTGTGCTAATGAAAACTAGAAATTGAAAATTCGCTCATTACATTCCTTTCATTCAAGCGGTTCTTTTAAATTCGTATCGGGATACTGTATGATTTGTCAATGTTTTACAGCTCATATCAGAATTTTTGTGCTGATCCTGTCAAAAAAGAGTGATATCGCGTATTTGCGAGTTTATATGATATCTTTAATATGTAGTCAAACATTGAATAGGTTAATTGAAGTCAGTTTCTATTTTACTTTAGGAATTACAAACTCGAATAGTTAAATTTTCCTAAGATATAGTATTCACGTAGTAGCCTGAGATGAAATTATATCTTGCATTTATTATGAGGTTTTTTTCGTTCGTTCGTTTATGTCATGTGTTTTTCTTTTAACAAATTAATTGCAAAACAGCTTTAATATCAAATATAACTTTGACTATACTTTACTTTTCGTAATTGTGGTAAAAGACGTTTTACGTTAATTTTTGCTAAATGTTATGTTTTAGGATTTAAAACTATTATATTTCTTTTATTTAAACGGAGAGTTGTACTTAAACATGGTTGCATTTTAATGTAACTATTTTTTAAAAAAATGACAAAGTCTACTAATTTGTCATTATTAAAAAATACTAATTTGGTATAAACGGTACGGTACCAATCGATGACATTTACATAAAAATATGACAAACATTTTTAAACTTGAGCAAATAGCATTATTGAATAAATTGTTTTCGGGTTCTTTATTTTTCTTCTAGGTTTCAATACCCGAAATAAAGTGCAGTACTTTATTATAAAGAATGAGTGGCAACCCTGAATTAATGTAAAATAAACATTCGACAGTTGTCTGATGAATTAAATGGGAAGTCACGTGTCTGTGAATGTAGTATTAAATATTTAAAATGAGAAAGGGAAGAGTTACCTATTTAGATGTAAAAGGCAATATTTAATCATGTGAAGCAATGCTGAAAGCTGAAATTTATTCCCATTCTCATTAGAATATGGTGTTGTGACTTGCAAATATTAAATAATTGAGTCAAACAATGATTTTTATTTACTTAAATTAAAATACGGCCCCGTCCATCTAAACATAACTTTCTTTGTTAATACAGAGTTTCGCTCTGGAGATTCAAGTACGCTGGTACAAATATACGTTGAGTGGTCATAAGTAGATATTTAGACCTAATAGTAAAAAGTTGGAATTTTTGGTAACAAGTTTGGATCTTTGACTTCTGGTAAGTCCAATCCATTCACTACCCACCATCTTTCATGTTTTTCGCACTTTAATACGTATACATTTTTTGGGGAAAAATTACAAATTAAATAATTTTATTCGTGTTCGGTATTATGGGTTTGTCGGAGCATGTATTGTAAATATAAAAAAACTATTTCTTTTCACATTTCTTATTTATTTGGAAATGTATAGGATAATTTTATTTTTGGACAATCTTGACAAATCCCGACCATCTACCAACCCTACATATTACAATTTAAGATTTTCTTCGTGACATTTGTATCAAAATTTTCACTATCGTATCCGGTACACGATATATACTACCCATGGACAAAAGCCCGCTGAAGTTGTAAGAACGTCGCGGTTAGCAACAGATTAGTCATTCAAAAAAAAACTACCCATGGCATGGCTATGCTTGGCTTCTTAGAATAGTCAAACAAATGAAAACGTTACTATCATGTAAATATTAAATTAAAATTATGTATCTAGCGGTAATAGCTACCATATACTGGCTTTCTAGCAAACGCAAACAAACGAGTAGTTTTTCCTCTTTAGCACAAGCAGTACCTAATCATCAGTTGTAGAAGATTTTTTTAATTTGAAAAAAAAAGAAATTTGTTACCAGTAGTGTTCTCAATTAAAACGCAATTTTAATGTTAATGTTTATTTATGTGTGTTATTAAAACACAATTTAAATGTTAAGTTCTTCTCTTTCACGAAATGAACGCGACAAATATTTTATGTTCTCTTTGGTGTGAAAATAGGGCTCAAATTATGTCGAAAAAAAATCAAAGCGTGTTCGACGCAGGTGTTGGCTAGCGCGGCGTGCCTGTGTCGTCTGAACGCAGCCTAAAGTGATCAAGTCGTATTACATAAAATGTGCGAGAGCTCTTGCTAAAGAGTATTCATATTACTTTTACTTGTGCGAGAGGTTTTCGTTCATTACCAGATAAAAAATAATCACCATTGCTCATAAACATCTGTTACACGAGTAAGCAGCAAATTCGATGCCGATTTTTAAAGAATTTATCTACCGTCTTTTTAAAAACCCCTGAGTCAAATTTCAGTGGAAAAACCGTGAATGCCATTCCAGAGATTGGCTGTTCGCTATAATTCGGCCCGGTAATTTTTATACTGCCCTTTCGTGACGCGCTTAACACTTTTAAAAACAAACTGCATAAATAAGGTTATTTTAGCTACATTTTTAAAGTAACAACTCAATCGAAATTTAAATCAAGTTGCAAAAAACCCGTTTAAACTATCCGAAGATCTATGATTAACGGAGATATGCGGACGACATGGTTAAATGCAGTGTAAGCGCTTACAGCTGTGGCTTACTTTTTCACATCTCTGTCGATCGTTATCGAATGTTCCGGTTCCGGGTCGCGACCCGGCATTTGGGAATCTTTGGTCCCAGGGTTTCCCATTAATAGTGGATATTACTGTACGTGCGTGTGCGTGGGGGAGTGGAGGTACCACAAAAAAATAAAAATTCTATTTCCAATACTTTGCGATGTATGCAAATTTTTGTAAAATTTCTAAAAATCCCAGTTTTTCTCACATTTGTGGGCATCGCGTCCGCTATTTAAGGTCTAAGTACTTTGTTTTTTTTCTGACGTGTTGCCCTATGATGGTGTTCCTAAAGTTATATTTACAAAAAACGCTATAAAATAATCTGCTAGTTTACCAGATGTCCCTAAACATCAATTTTAATTTTGAAATTTTATTAACTGCTAAGTTGGTTTAAAAAAATTGTACTGGAGTCGTGTTAGTTAATTAATAGCCTACATCATGAGGACTCTAAAACAGTAGCATACTATGTACTTTATATCGTAAAATTATTGATCTTAGCCATTAATGTGTAAAAGAAGACATTTCATTACACAATTGAAAAATTATTTGCACATAGGTTTTTGAGTTTTTATTAGGTTTTAGGCTTTGAAGGCGAAGGAACCGCCTTCTTGCGCCCCCGGTCTGCCTGCGCCGGAGCGGGCCTGAGTTAAGATCGTCCTCCCGGGCCCGCACCGCGGTCTCTTCTTCGCAAAAGGGACCACCGCCTGCCAGGACCAGTGACTACCGAGCATGGCGTTGTCGACGCTCGGCAGCGAGAGGTCCTCTCCTACGACCGCTAAAAAAAGTACGCCGCTGTGACTCAAAAGTGACGCACTCCCCGCGTGTGGGATGCCGTATCTTCTGGCGCCCCGCACTCGTGGCAGGCGGGGCCCGCCTCCCGTCTCGCGATCTTGTGCAGATACTTCCCGAAGCATGCCCCGAAAGCACCTGCACAAGTCGGAACGTCAGCGACCCGAACCGCCGCTGCAACAACCCTCGAAGGACCGGTCGGATAGCCTCCACCCTTGCCTGCCCAGGGATAGGTAGGTTTAGGTCCTCCTTCCACCGCTCCAACGTTTTTGAAGCCTCTTAATTTAAACCAACTTTTCGAACTCTAACCAAAGACTACAGTTTGACATTCACCTCAATATACAAATTTGTTGACTTTTGAAAATGCCAGGTGCAATTTTGACAACATAAACTTTATTTTAAGAAATCTTTTATTTGAGTTGAATGTGCAAAAATGATCTTGTTTAGAATAAAATGTTTTGGAAACTTTATAAAGGGTACATACTTACTTAATATTTATTTTCTTCTATTAGGTATGCCTGCACCATAAAATGCTTAGTTGTTTATTGCAAAACTGTTGAAGAAATCTTTATTTTAAAAACCAACGTGCTTACTGGTATTAGATGCTGAGGTACTCGTTTATGTTGAAGATATTCCTCTGTCAAAAAGTATTGAAGGTCGAAATAACTTGGTCTAACTACTTGGGACTATACCTACACATTTACATTGTCGGACCTTTTGCATAGGCTTATAACCAAGTAAGATGGTAAAACATACATGTCGTTGTGGATCGGTAGAGCGGAGTATATAGAATGTACCTAATATAAGATGCAGAAAAATTTGTAGGACCTATATTTTAAAATGTAACAACATTTTGTCTACAATGTGGCTCGGGAAGTATCTGTAGGTATTAGATAAACCTCAGACCAATACAAATGTATTGTATTGTATGAAAATAAATATTAATACAAATGTATTGGTCTGAGTCTATAACTTAATAATTATTTAATCCATACTAATACCTATATTAAACAATCAGTCTGTCACGCTTTCACAAGCAACCTTAGCCCGATTTTGATGACATTTGATAAGTATGTAGTTAAGGATTCCAGTTCAACAATAGGCTAATTTAAAATATCAAGCCCCAATGTACCTAATGAGAATTGAATTGTATGAATTTTATTTTACGCTGACGAAGTTGCGGGTAAACAGCCAATGGGTATATCAGAAAATTTTGATTTGTTCCAGTGATTTTCTATTTGTCACTGATATCATGTTATGCTATGACTAATTCAATGGATTCCGAAATTAAAGAAGATTGGAAAGAGACTGACAACGCCCTTGTTAAGATAAGAGCAGTCATTATTAACTGTGAACCTGAGGTAAGTATTTCTAAAGCTTCGTAGTAAAATATTTTTCTCGGGTCCTCTATGTAGAATAGGACATCTGCTTTTCTGTCCTGCGGCTTGTAAGAGGCGAGGTGGTGTCTGTCTTTATTTTTTAGGTAAAAGAAGAAAATTCTTGAAATTCGTCAAGTTAAAGTATTTTAAAATTATATTTGACAATCGCATACAATGATAGGTACACTATTACAAAGTTATAAAGATACATATAATATGTAACAACGTTAAAAACAATAAACAAACCCTGTCTCAACGGCGTTTTAATATATGTAACAAAACATAAATGTAGTTGTTAAAACAAATGAGGTAGAGAGGTTAAGATTTTTCTTTCATAACAGCATTGGTAAAGCAGCATTTTGCTGCAATGTGTGCCCGGCTAAGGATCCACCACATCACGTATTCTTGCCGCCATATGTTCTGACCTGGAAGGTAGGACAGAAGGTAGACTTACACAATAGGCCTATGATCTCGATGTGAGATTATAGAACAGCGCTTCGACATAACATCTATAACTAGGTCGAGATTTGCAGTTGTTTCTTAAATCACTTCATAATTCGGAAACAATCAAACAAAAAGAACACTCAAACAAGAAAATAAACAGTCCTATTTTTATATTTCATTAAAATCTAAAAAATCCTGATAATGTTTTATCAGCGTCACCAGTTATCAAAAGTGAAAAGAATAAATTTGCAACCTAGGTATACTCATGATTCAATACGCAAATTCACCAGTGTAACAATTCGTAGCCCGTAGGTCATAGTTAGGTAGTCTATTTTTATTATTTTACGTAGTCGATAAGTAGTAAGGATGTTGATAGTTATTAAAATAAGTCCTGAATGTTAATTTAGGAAGAACCAGGAAGTTCAATAGATAGTGAAAGCATGCGATTTCAACGGGAAGAACTGTATAAGCACAATATTTTACGAGATTGTAAGAAGAAGATAGCTCTTGGCGTTAAATTATCAAGTGATCCAGAGGTAATTGTTTTAATATATAGATATTGCATATAAATGTTTTCTTTTAAAAAAAGACGGGTTACACTCCGGGAGAGCCGGCAGAAGTGAAAACTTGAATATTGACGTTGTGCATTTTTGATACTTTGGAATGGTAGGGAATAATTTTGCACGAATTGCTTTATCAGTATGAAATTACTATCATTTATGCACAAATATTATTTTCATATTAATAACCTGCGTTCGGCTTGACAAAAACTCGCTAAAGTAAGACCACGTGACGGCTAGGAGCGTCGTCATATTATCTGTACAACGGACATTGCTCGTCTACACATAAAGCCGATGCATAAAGCTTATTTTCAAGATGGAACAAATAGAGCAATGTCTGTTGATATTATACGTATCTGCTATCTGTGAGAATGTAGTGGTAGGTATATTGCGGTGTATTATCCATTGCATATCCCACTCTTCGGAAATATCTAAGCAATATCTAAACAGCAATGAATCTACGTTTTATTTTGGATCTCGCGCTGTTTTATTCGCGCATGCGCAGTGCGCCGCCTTACGTTCTGACGATCTGACGCGAGTTTAGAAGTTTTTACCCTTTCCAAAAAAAGTGTGTAACGCCGCTAAAGAAGTTTTCACTTCAAAAAATATAATAAACAAAAGCAAAGCGTGCCGTGGAGTTGTCCTTTATCAAATACAAACACATTTTGATACTAAATCGAGGATATCAAATGAAGGGAACACGTGACCAAGTCAACAACCAAGTGAGTAAAACTACTTAATCAAAAGTAGGTGAATTCCTAAATCGTACTTTTTAAGTTATACTTCTTTTGGCGCGTTAGGAAAAAATGATGAGGGTAAATTTTTACGATGCGCGCGCACACCGTCACGAAAAACCGACATGATGTGGTTAGCTATGTTAAGAAGGTTGTACATGGTTTTTACTTTTATATTTTACTCTTGACTGTTTTCTAGCAACTGTATTGTTTTATAAGAAATATATATAAATCAATTGCTGTTCGTTAGTCTCGCTAAAACTCGAGAACGGCTGGACCGATTTGGCTCCTTTTGGTTTTGAATTATTTGTAGAAGTCCAGGGAAGGTTTTAAATGTAAGAAATAAGGAAAAACTGCGAGGAAACTAGGAAAACCAACATTTAAAATTTTCCCATACAAACGGAGCGGGTGGAACGAAGTTCGCCGAGACAGCTAGTTATTATATATTTATATTATATAATTACATTCACATTATAGATAACATTTTAGTTTTTCAAAAAAAGGTACCAACAAAGTAAAAGTAAGTCTCTAAGTAAGTCATCTACGTATGTTTGCGTGAGAACTGACAACTGCATTCACAATATTTCTTTATTTCTATGGTTAGTGTCATTTTTATCTTATTACGCCGAAGAAGTATAACTTCTAACGCGTGTACATAAGTACACACACAATTTTTTTTAAATGTACAAAGCTGAAGACTATTAATTTACTTTAAATTTGCTGCCCCTGAAGACAATAGTAAAACGAGTGCCATATATTTATGATATTCATATTTTTCCCGAAAAGCACGGCCTTACTAACCTTAATTTTACTTATTCACTTTTGGGGGGCCTAGGTATTCCGGGGGCCCCGAATAATGTAGCTACGCCCCTGATAGTAGGTAGGTAAATTGTCAAGCGTGGATCGGACAACAAAAAGAAAATTTGGTTTTTCCCATTTTCTAATAAAAAAACCTTGGCGATAGGCTTGCAACCTTTCGCATTGTGGGACTTAATATCTTCGGCTTGTCGTAGGTGCCCTGGTTGTGCCTCTGCCTACCACTTCGGGAATATGGGCGTGAAGATACTTTTGTTGGTTCAGAATAAAGAAATAGTCGCCATTCCGTGTGTACAAGTTTATAACGTTACCTACTAGCCGACTTGGCACTTGGCACTCTATACTCTCTGCCTAAACCACAGGAGAACTTGGCGTGAAGATACGTATGTTACATGTAAGATGACCTGTGCGTTCAAACGTTTCTCTACATTCCGGATTTCAAGTTATTTGGTTCATTTATACAGACTGATGTTATGTTTGTAATTTCTAAACTACAAAACTTATGACTCGGAGAAAATAGGGATTATCTGTGAAGTATATACTACAAAGCAAAAAACGAAAAAACGACTACGCGAAAATAGGACTACGACTCTATCTACTATAGCTCAATTTGCATTTTGTCTGTTACCTTCCTCCCACGGGAAGCCATTAATTTTAGTCAGCAGGATAAAAGCTATCCTATAACCTTCCTTAAAATATGAAGTCCCTAGCTGCAAAATTTCGTTATTTGGCAGGAATTGTAGTCGCAAAACGGACAGGCAGAAGAAAATTCTAAAAATGCGAAAAATGTGTTCTGCCCAATTAAGTCGCCTGCACCAATTAACGTATAGATTACCTAATCGTGCTCTTTCCCCGTGGTTCAAATACTGTACAAATTCTACCTACGTGATGCAACCGGTGCACCATATTATATTTCGTCTCAGTAAGAATACAGTATATCTATAATGAACGAATTCGGGTCGGTTTGGCGACGAAGAATTTCACCTAGTGACTTTTGACTCTTTTTTCTGATGTTAACGATATCGTATTACAAATGAACATGGACTAAGTACTAAAGTAGCTTCACGCCCATATCCCCGAAGAGGTAGGCAGAGACACAACCAGGGCACACACGACTATCCGAAGACACTAAGTCCCACAATTTAATATGTGGATGAATGTGATAGGTGGCAAACCTATCGCCAACCGGGCACATACCCAACCCCGAGCAACAATTTTTTTTATTTGAAAAATGGAAAACCCATATTTTCTTTTTGTTGCCCGACCCGGGATTCGAATCCGGGACCTCGTGCAGTCAATTCCAATACCTGAACCGCTAGACCACAGAGGCGAGGACTAAGTACTCCTAACTGGTATCCTAGTCTTTATATATATTGGATCCTAAGCATTGGTCGATTTTAGGGACGCTGACTACAGTGTTGTTTAGGGCTATTTAGCCGTGGCAAGATAGACCGGCAATCGCCAAACCGGACCGAGGCATTGAACTAATTTCATCAAGTGATTTCCGACTCTTGATCTGATGTTAACTTTATCGTCTTATAAATATACACAGGGCACTAAGTACTCCTAGGTTCAAACTGGTATCCAAGAATTTATTACAAAGTAATACAGCCTATATTATCTAATTGAACGTTTTCTTACTTTAGTCTATGTTTATTAAAAAAATACCGTTAATGTTTCTTTTTCTGAACAAAGCAAGTAAAGTAGTTCGTTTATCAATAATATGGGGTGAGCTACAATGTTTGTCACTGATACAGTTGTTAAGCGACGATGCAGCCTTACGGCAAATATTAATAACCTGTCCACAGATAAAGATAGATCTTCTACAGTTTTGTTGCTAAGATATTTTTGTTAATTATTAAAAAATGACATCGGTTACTTGGCAACTGATCTAAAATAGCACGATCTATATCTTAGATAGGTAATTAAAATTGGCCGTTAGTTTATATGTTTACTTAGCATTAAAATTTCTTTTTACCTATAAAATCTATCAAATTTTAATTAACGAAATGTTTCAGCAAACTCCTGTAGACGAATATATTCCAATTGAACATGTTGTAGGGGTTAACAGGAAACGATTACGATTACTCAACCCCTACGTATTGCGGTTAAGGAGACAACCACCATTGGAACTTTATAAAATTCGTAAGATAGAGGTAAGTACTAGTAGGTATTACCAGAGATTACTTAACATATTGTCTTTAGTTTTACCTATTATATTATACAGGACTGGATTTAGGAAAGGGCAACCAGGGCAAAAGCCCCGATCTTCATCACTAGAGACTTTGCAAAAAAACTTCTAAATTTCAAATAGAAAACATCCTTTCCGTAGATGATTTTTACTGTTATGCATTTACCTACAGTACAAACTCTCTCTACAAACTTGATGAAGTATATTGTTCTTAAATATTAATAGAAAACTCGACTAAAATATATATCTCCGTTTTATTTAAAATAAACTTTGGGCCAGAAGTCTTCACTCCTTTGTTGCCCCGAGGAGTTCAGACCTCTAAATCTGACCCTGATCACATGCCTGTCTATTTGCAAGCATTTAAAAAAAAAAAAAAAGATATTGGAATTCAGACGGATTTCCTGATGGTAAGAAATCTTCACCGCCTAGAGACACCAAAGGTGGTAATAGTGCGTTGCCAACCTGAGGCCGGGATGTTAGGCCTTGAACAAAAGTAAGTATACCGGCTACTTTACCCTCCGAACCGGAACACGTCTCGATGGCGGCAGGAATAGGTAAGGCGGTGGTACCAAACCGGGTGATTAGCTGCGAAACTCTACCACCTAGTCAGATGTCACGGTTTTAGTGGCAATAAGTCTTTGTTCGCCTTTTACGAGCTGCCTGGCAGGAAGGCAGATGGTATATTCTTCAAAGGAGCCCGGACCAACACTTGTATTCTATATCTTAATATATATAAATTACTTAACCGATTTCAATCAAATTTGTACACCGTGAGCAGTTTTTTCCAATAGAATCTATACCTACATGCTTTCGTCGGCACTTTATTCCAACTTGAAACATAGGATAGTTTACATCTCAATTTATTATAAAAAAGTGTCTTCCGTAGCGAAGCCGGAACAGGCTAGGTGCCTGTTCCGGCTTAATAATATAGAAAATGATAATATATAAAAATGAATCCCTTTTTCAAGCGGTTATTGCATCACGCCTGAACCGATGGACCAATTTTACTAATTCTGTTCTTGTTGTTATGGTTATTATTTGAAGAGAAAGATCTTCCATAAGAATAACTGAAAAAAATTAAGGAAAATTTGAAAACAATACTTTATTTTTCTCTGGAACCTTTTGTTGTTAATGTCTATCAATACGAAGTTCGCCCGGTCGGCTATTCAATAATAATTATTCAAATGATCTAAGTATTTGTTTGATTCTGCTAATCTTTAAAATATATGGACTTTTTTACTATTTGGAAGCTAATATTTTTTGGAGTATCTCATATTAATTATGTTTATAAAAAGAGTTGTATTAAAACCAGCAGTATGCCCGTTTCGCGCCCCGTGAGAAAATAGTAACGATTTTCGTACAAACTTTCAACCCCTAGCAGAGTGCTTTGGGGGTTTTTATTGAATAAAAATAAGCCTTAGTTTGAACTCGGATCTGTAACAAAATGTGTGTCAAATTTCATCAAAATCGGATCAGCGGTTTAGTCCTGCAAGGGCAATAGATCGACAGATTTTCACAATTATAATAATAGCATGAATAAAACAGAACTGCAGAGCACCGAAAGGAGCATTAATTTAAATGCTGAAAAAATCGCAGCTTATTTTTAGCTAATCTTTTTTTACAGACTATAAAAGCTATTATATTAGATGAAAGTGATCCGATGGAGAACCTCAAAACTGTTAGTAATTTCTCATTAATTTCAGATTATTTTTAACATAATACACAAAGTTATATTTGCCTATATTATATATACAGATATAATAATAAGTAAGCGTCTTCACGCTCATATCCCGAAGAGGTAGGTAGAGGCCACAACCAGGGCACCCACGTACCAAACCTATCGCCTACCGGGCACATTTCCAATTTTCTGTTTTGTTTGTGATATAATAATAATAATAAATTTATTTCTATAACTAGACATGACATCTCAACTTAAATAAGAATGGGACAAAAATAATGAATATTCATGCTATACTTATGCTTAGGGTGTTGATATCACATACACATACATACATATGTATATACGTATATACCTATTAACATAAAAAATCGGTACGTTCAAGATGAAAGTCCTACTAAAGGTACCGAAGTATAAATACCGGCAAACAACTTGAGCATTGGACCGCGGCTGCGCAGAACCGTTTTTTAGGTATCATCGGGTTGGGGTATGGGGCGCGACGGCCGGGAATAGGCG
>NJDD01003938.1:98007-114256 GCA_002245505.1 Calephelis nemesis
AAAATAAAAAGGTTACACGATCCTTTTTTTTGCCACTAGGTGTACGATGCGCAAACTTACCCCTTCCACTACTCCCGATGTTCAAGTTGTTTGCCGGTAGCTGTACTAAGATAGTTTTTCAAAGGGTCGAACGCTTTTTTAACACTCGTTGTTTGACTCGCGTCTGCCGATTTTAATGAAAATTAGCCTATACTGTTGTTGTCTCTTGTACAAAATGTAAGTTTGATTGAATTACGGCCAATATTTTAATAATAAATCTACAGATAGAGATCGACCTAGTAGAGTTTTGTTGATAAGATATTTTTTTTATTTATTGAAAAATAGCAGGGTTGCTTGGTTACTAATCTAAAGTAGCATTGTCTCTTAGATATATTATTAATGTTGGTCGCTAATCGATATAAAAGTACTATCAGGATAAGCAGTGACATTTGTGAATAATTATTGTTAATGAAAATTAGTGAATTATTTTTAGGACAAACAGAAACGTGAGTCATATAGAAATAATATTTGTTGGAAATCACCAAGTTTTGGTTCAGCAAAGCGTGGTCTAGGCGACAGGCGAAAATTGAGATGTGTTAAGAGAAATAATGCTTCAAACCAATTTGATTTTCGAAATCATGGTAAGAATTTTACACTTATTTCAAAACACAATTTTTTTATGATATTGGAAGGCAAACAAGCTGACAGATTTTCTGATGGCAAGAAATTTACGCCGCCTAGAAACACCGAGGCGACATGAGGCGGAGATGTGAGCCAATTTACCAGCTATCGTATCCTCCGAACCGGAACACGTCAACGGCAAGCACTGACTTATGGCGGCAGGAATAGGTAAGGCGGTAGTACCAATCCGGGCTAGTCGCTGCGAAACTCTACCGACTAGTCAGATGTCAAGGTGCTAGAGGCGGTAAGCCTATGTTCGCCTTTTACGAGCTTCCTGGCGAGACGGTAGATAGTCTATTCTGCAAAGGTGCCCGGACCAACAAGGGAAAGAAGCGTCTAGCTATGTCATAGAAATAAACAACGCCTAATATAAGAGTAAAATTAGGTAGATATTATAGTCTGTATCATAGTATAATAAAGTCTATAATACCAGTTAAACCTAGAGTACTTTAATAAAACCGGTAAAGTGCCTACGGATTCCTGTTATATACTTTGTCATGTACCAGAAGATACGAACACAATAAAATTGTTATTGAGTGTAGGGATGTTGAAAGTTTTGTATGTCATGATGTAGTACCCAGTGTAGTAACACAATTACGAGAACGTTAGAAAAAGACGAATCAAGCGCAGACTTGCAGGCTCATGTGTCAACAATTCCTATGAAAAGTTAAGTTAGTTAAGCTAGCCACGAAAAGCCCCGGTGAGTCAATCTCTACTAATATGTAGATATCTATTTGACCTTAAAATAAATCTGTAGAAAAGTGAATTTTGTCACATCATTTGAAAAAATATGTGCCTGCGAATAATAATGGGCATCAGAACACTAACAGATTTTTTGTCTGTCTGCCGACTGTGCTTTACACTGAACAGATCGTAACGATATTCGGCAGCTAGGTACTTGATGTTCCAAGGAAGGCTGTTGGATACTTTCTTATCCCAGTTATTAAATAAGTTCCTCTGGGAGAGGAATAAAAGTCAAAACATAAACTTGACAATATTTCAATAATGCATAATCTGATTTTTTTAGTTTTGTTGTATTATAGGCTTTACAAATTGTTCGGTATTTTTTTACTAGTTGTAAGTTTCGTAGTTTAGAAATTACAGATATAAGAAATAACTTCAAATTTGAGCATACAGGTCATCTTACGTATACACATATATCTTCACGCCAAGTCCCTTTGTAGGGTAGGCAAACGAGTATCGAGTGCCGAGTAAACTAAGTTCGCCGGTTCGTGTAGTAGCATCTATGTATTTTCAGTTTAAAGGTCAAAACGGCTAAACTGAATTTATTGAATATACGTCTGTTGCCCCTTGAGTCTCTCCCAAAAATTGCAGAATCCGCCCCTGGATCATTCTTTCTTGCTACGAGTACCTAGTTGTCTCTTCTCTAAAAAATAATAATATATCGAACTCATCAGAATAAGATTCTTTAGACGTTTTAGTCGAATGATTTTAATATCATTTGTTACATTTACGAATCTATATACAAGGTATACCTATAATATTTTACAAATTTTAACATTTGTTTGAATTACGTATTGGTTTCAGACGTTTCAGTAGTCATTATCGCAGCTGTCATCTGTGTATACTTCAGTTTTAATTTTAGTCTCTTCTATTTTTAATTGTCTAACAGGTTCCTTCTTTTCCATGATCTGTTTTTGCGCCGATAATAGTTCTTCCGCCTCGATGATTACAGCGAATATCTTCTTTTTCACTTGTGTTTGCATCCAGTGTGGCATCGTTCTAGTGCTTTTAAGAATGCAATTAAAGAATGACTCCAAAGCGTCAGCGTCTTGGCGAAATTCACTATTTCGTTCTATACATCGACGTTTTATGTTACTACTTCCTGGGCCATCGACGACATCTGTTGTAGAAACGTCGTGCTCGGAATTTTTGATGTACGTTTCTTGAGGCGGATACGTTTCTATATTTTCCGTTATTCTATATTTCATGTGCGGTTCTAGAAACTGCATGGCCTTAGCGTATTTCCAAGTAGTGATTTGTGCTGGTAGAAGTTTGTTTTTTCCAAGTTTCGCCCTTTTGAGTGCATCTCTGTGATTGTCCCGTAGCTTTTTCCATTCCGTTTTTGCAGCTTGAACTGAAAATGAAATTGGTTATTAAGTTACTATTTTCAACTATCAGAAAGGTTACCTTAAACACACGCCCGTATCTCCGCATGGATAGGCAGAAATGGTATCTTCACAACCATATAAGAGGTAGGCAGAGGCACAACCAGGGCACCCACGACTAGCCGAAGGCACTAAGTGCCTCAATGTGATAGGTGGCAAACCTATCGCCAACCGGGCACATATCCAATATCGGGCAACGTTATTCCTTATTATTAGAAAATTTGAAAAACCACATTTTCTTTTTATTGCCCGATCAGGTAATCGAACCCGAGACCTCATGAAGTCAAGTCCAACACCTGGACTGCTAGACCACACAGGCGATAGACAGAGGTACAACCAATAGAGTTACTGTTGAATCTAGATTTCATGCAAATTGGAAATTGGACGCGGATTATAGGTAGGTATGTCATTTTAGATGCTCTTAAACACAGCTGTAGAATCTTATTAACATTTAGTTTCAAAAGAATTCAACTAATCCGATAAAATATTTTATTATTGACTTAATGTCAGTTAGGTATTCGCTAGTATTGTGTTCAAGAATAGGGGAGGGGAGTCAGCGGGCAACAGTGGTCACTACCATATCTAGAAAACAAAAACCCGTCGAAACACATACAGTGGCGAAAATAGCCAATCGTATCATACCTTTTCCGCCACCGTACGTTCATTCAGATAGCTCGTCAGGTTCACGAGAGAAGATCGCGACACGTTTTTCCACGTTTTTGATATAATTTTACGTGTGCACAAATTAAATAATAAGTACCTAACTGTTTTGAAGCAATTTTATGATTGTCTTATAACTACATTATGTATAAAGTACGCAGCAATCATATCATTAGAAAAAAATTAGTAAATATTTAAGCTTATTACTTAAATTAGAGTTTTTTTTATTGAAAAACCTATTAACCTATAACCTAAAAAACTATCGGGCAATGGGAGTCAGTAAATCCCATTAAGAAATCAGCTAAGACTGTAAAAGGACGAGCAACATTAGGAAGCTAGAAACGTCTTTCACAACAGAAATCTGTAAACAAGAAATCTGTAAATCTTCCACCGAGACTGATATTAGTCAGACTCATACATGTGATGACAACGAAGACGAGTCTAGCAACATTTGTTTGATCTGCTCCGAATTTGGCCGTAACAACGAAATGTGGTACCGATGCATACCCTGCGGACTGCGGACCCACACAGACTGCATAGAATAGGATTCTCCTAAGGGCTTCATGTGCGACAGATGCTGAATATAAGAATTGGAACCTTGACCCTCATTGTCCTACAGGCTGACTACAATTACCCACATCTTAGGGCAATGGTGGTCAAGGCTGATATTTTTTAAAAACTTCAATTTTGCCAAAGTACCTATGATTCTAAAAGAAAAAAAAAATTGAGACGGATAGACCATTAGTTAGATAGAGTATGTAAGCAAATTATTTTGATAAATATAGCACAATATTTTTTTTTCGTTATTTTAACTGTCGCTTAAGTGACTCCCATTTCCCCCTTTTCCCCTACCTAAAATGACCTATCCGATTCCAATTTCCAATATTGTATGAATCGAGTTTCAAGAGTAACCCTACAGTGCAACCAAAGAAACTAAGTCCCACAATGTGATATTTATAATTTAGCAAACCTATCGCCAACCTCGGCTCGGCTTGTCCAATCACGGCAAACGTTGTTTTATGTTTATATTATAAAATCAAAGAAACGCTGTTTTTTGTTGTGGATCCGGGGATCGCACCTCGGACTACATGAAGTCAAATCCAACACCGGACCGCTAGGTCACAGAGGCGACTGGCGGGTATTTGACACACCAAAACCAACATCTACCTAAATCATCATCGTCGTCCTAACTTTTAACCCGATTGTTCTTCACGGTTAGTCATTCAGTCATTTATTCATCAGTTGGGACCCTAGTTATGCATTCTAACTTTTTCTTCGACATCTTCAAAACCTCTCAAAATATTTTCTTAATTTAAAAATAAGTCTAAAACTTTTTCAAAATTCTGATTCATGTAACTATTAAAATACGTAATATTTAAATTTCATAAAGTAAAAAGTAATATACTTTACTTTTTACGCCCATTTCCCGTAATAGGCAGGCAGAGGCACAATCAAGGCACCCACGTCTAGCCCTAGAATGTCCCACAATGTGATAGGTGGCAAGCCTATCGCTAACCGGGCACATATCTCATCCCGAGCAGCGTTTTTTTTTTCTTAGAAAATTGGAAAAAACACATTTTCTTTTTGTTGCCAGACTTACTAACTAACTAATACTTCAAAATTATTTCTAATAACAATTTTTAACACACCTTCTATATAAAAAAATACCGATACTTAAATAATCAACCTTTGTAAAACGAGGCAATAACAACTTTATGGAAAATAAAATGTTCGAAAGTAAAACTTTTTTCTTAAGACATTGTTTATACCAAAGTAACAAAAATTGTATAATTATGTATTTTATTCTCTCCAAATCCGGCGTGTTTGTATGAAAAAAGTGATGAATTTGTCCACATTGAAGCTAAGCAGGTCTGCAAGCGGTTGTGTCATTTAGCACTTGATACTCTCTGTCTACCCTGTAAGGGACTGACCGTGAAGATATAAATGTATGTATAATTATGACACAGATATAAAATTTTTGTTTAACATTTTAGAGAACAGATAAGAGATAAGCACCCACTTTCTCATAACTTAAGTATTTTGTACAAGACTAGCGGCCCGCCTCGGTTTCGCATGGTCACAGTATTAAGAATTCTACCTACGCACGGTTATGGAATATACATAATATGAACCTTCCTGTTCAATCACTTGATCTATTAAAATAAACCGCATCAAAATCTGTTGCTACACAACGGATTTTTAGAGTTTTAAGCATACAAAGGGACATAGGGACAGAGGAAGCGACATTGTTTTAAACTATGTAGTGATATTAAAAAGTATAACGTATAGGCCTTACACCTTAGCCACAGAACAGCAACGAACCTGTAACATCTACGGTGTCGTCGACATAAAGGCCACGGTCGTCTCTTACCATTAGAAGTTATATATGTAAAAGGTAGTTTATGTTTACTTCTATTGCTGTCGCATCACATATAAATAAATACACAATATTTATCAGCACGGAAATTATTAAATCCAAAACAAATATATTTAAAAGAATCATATATAATCATATATAATCATATATTTAAAGAATATATATATATATATATATATATTACTACAGAGTAAATTAGAATTTATTTAAACTAGCTTCCGCCCGCGACTCCGTCCGCGCGGATGTCGATCTGAAACTGAAAAATTAAGATTAATTTTTTGCTACGTATTTTTCCAGGATAAAAAGTATCCCATTTTATGCCCAGGATAATAAGGTATAATTATACCAAGTTTCATCGAAATCGAACAGTTAGTTTTCACGTGATGCCTGAACATACAGAGAGACAAAATTTTTTTAACCACATAGGTATTTGGGTTTGGTATCGACCCAGTAACACTCCCCGTTATTTATTTATTCAATATTTTCAATGTACAGAATTGACCCTTCTACAGATTTATTATATGTATAGATATTGACTAATCTCAGTTAGGTGTTAGGTAAATACGGTAATTTAAGGGTTCATTTGATACCCTGAACATTAAAATCGTTTGAGACATTTAGTAGGTAGTTAAAATGGGATAAAGATACTCTCACCGTTTTATTACTAAACGTGGACTAACTCGGGACTAAAATTGAGTTGATATTATTGTCTCTGTCACAACGTAATAAGGACTATAAGACAAGGTTGAACCTTGAAGTACTTTACTCCGTGTTTTTATTAATAACACACTCGCTGTCTTATTAATAAACATGGAATAAAGTACGCTAAGGTTCAACCTGGTAATTCAGTCTTTATAAAAATGCAATACAGACTATAGTATCAACTAAACTATACCTATAATTATAAAAAAATTTAGTCCACGATTATTCATACGACGGTCATAGTATAGACACATACGCTCGAAAACATTAAAAAGTATCTTCACGCCCATATCCCCGAAGAGGTAGGCAGAGGCACAGCCAGGGTACCCATTTCTATACTGTAATAATAATAATAAACATTAAGTACATTATAATTTATAACCCCTTTTTTAAAATTTTCTTACAAAAAATTCAAGGTTAATAATTTTAATTGACAATCCTACCGGCGCGGTCTCTTGCATTTAAAACATTCACTTACTGAGATATAAACTTACTATTTGGTATGGAACTGTTGTTGATTTGTTCCACCACACAATGCCAGGCTTCATCTTTCACATGCATTTCGCGATAGTCCGGATGTGACGGATTCCAAATACAGGGTTGGAGTCTGACACTTTCTATAAACGCTTCCATTATACTTTCCAACTTAATAATGATGAGTTGTAAGCTAAAGTCAAAGAACTGGTGACCGGCCCAGCGCCGGCTCGCACTGACTCGTTCGTGTACGTTCTCTCCCCGCGCAGTCAGGTCTCTTCATAAACCGGTTCTTTTAAACGGGCTTTCTGTACTCTGGCCGATACGAGTTCGGCTGACAACGGACAAGGGACCTACATAGTCAAATAGTGGAATAAAAAATTATATAATTTAACAAATACTTCTTGATACTTGGCGATAGATGCATTGGACTTGAGTCAGAATCGGTATTTAGGTCTTACTGGGTCTAGGAATAAAATTTGTTGTCTATGTTACGGATACTTTTATATTATGTGCATTCTAGACTAAGCCCGCGAATTTTTCCGCTCAGTTAGGTATTTATTTACACACTTTTTGTAGTGAACACTTGTACTTATCCACTATACACTTTATTTAATACTTTTCGTTACTCTTTAGCCAACTGGTTTCACTTTTTATAGCATCATCAGAGTTTTAAAACTAAAGATAAAAAAACTGTTTTAGTTTAACGTTCTGTACTTATTAGTTATTTAATTGGATGTTACTGACGGTACCCACATATCATTTATTTATGTATAGGTATTTATTTTATGCTTTTTAATTCTCAGACATTATTGGTTAAGTTTTAAATGTATTAACGCCTGCGAGTTAATTACCTATGTCTGCTATCATGTTTGGCCAATTTTGAAGAAATGTAGTTTTGATTTTATACGACACCATATAAATCTATAAATTAATAAAAAAAACGTGAAAATTGAATATCTTACACCCATATACCCGCAAAGGTATAACCAGAACACCCACAACTAACCGAAGTAACTAAGTCCGAAAATGCTATCACATTTTTGGCAAGCCTACCTCTATCCGGGTACTTATGCAATCCCGAACGACGTTTTTATTAGAAAATTGAAAAGACACAATTTATTTTTGTTGCACATCTTGGGAATCGAACTCGGGACCTCACGGAGTCAAGTCTTACCCCGACCGCTAGATAAAATAGATCTAGGAGTTTTTCAGTTTGATGTCTTTTATCATATTTGACCAATTTTAATGAAACATAGTTTTGATTTTAAGCAACATTCTTAAATTTTTCGGTTAACTAAAATACGATTAAAATGAATCTAGGAGTTTTTCAGTTCTACGATGATAAATAGGTAAGGTTACATAATGATTTTCTCGATATAATTTATCCTTTTTTAGGGTTCCGTACTCAAAAGGTATTTTTCTGTAATATAAAAATGAATAGCTAAATGTGTTGGTAAGCGCATAACTTTCGAACGACTGCACCGATTTGGCTGATTCTTTTTTTATTGTGTTAGTTATTATCAGGTGACGGTTCTTATGAAGTGAAAAGTCGGGAAAATTGAAAGGAAAATGTGAAAAATAATACCTTATTATTTCTCATACTGAACGGGTGGAACGAAGTTCTCCGGGGCAGCTAGTATATTATATACTCAAACGGACCCTATTACTAAGCCTACGCTGTCTGTCTGTCTCCAGGCTATATCTCATAAACCATGATAGCTAGAAAGCTGAAATTTTCACAAATGGTCTATTCCGCTTTAACAACAAATACCTACTAAAAATTACAAAAAACAAAATATTAAGGGGGATCCCCATACAACAGACGTGTTTTTTCCAATGTTTTTGCTCAATATTAACGGTAACAGGTAGACGCTTAAATTTTTTGCAGATTATTACTCGTATATTACCTTTTTAAATAAATAATTAAATATTAAATATCAAAAATCTCATACGACAAACGTAATTTTTAAGCAATTTTTACTCGATCTTAATAAACAGGTAGAAACTTGAACGTGACATGACGTGATTTTCTATCATAGATGATAGTGGGGAACCCTTCGTGCGCGAGTCCAACTCGCACTTGGCTCGTTTTTTTCAACGTTTATTAGGTATCAGCATTTTATGATTGTACATTTAGGGTTTAAATAGATGAATATCTGTATTGCAGCTGAAAGTAAACGGGAAACAAAAATATACAATGATTATGCGTCGTTGCCTAACTACCAAAACCAGTTATATCAAACTCTTCAGCAAAACCAACAGGTGCCTTATTCGGATGCATTGTCCAAAAACAAAATGAGCACAGATAGTAATAAACTGGACGATGTGTCTTTAGATACTGAACAGAAAAATACAGATAAGAAATATTATAAATATCCAGAAAATGTAGAGTCGTTCAACAATATCGGCCATAACAGAAAGGATTCTGAATTTGAAAAAAGTCATGACGGCATTTATAAAGCTAATAATCATAAAAGGGATGATTTGGATTCAGAAAAGGACTTTATATTATATGAAATAGGTGACCCCAACTTGTGGTTCAGTTCTCAAATACAATTGTTTGAGAAATTAATTACACCTAATGGGAAGACCGTTTGGAATGACATAACCAAAGACAAGAACGCAAGGTAAAAAAAATACTTAAATAATAATATGAAGTACCTACTTACTTTTGACATAATCCATATAATATGTATACAGTGTTACTTTCAAAAACCGGCTCTATTTTAATATAAAGGACTTAAAACTAAAATGATAGTGCATTTTAATCATTAATTGCCAAATTTTAATATGTATTTACTTTTTTGAACATTCATTAAAATAGTCCACGTTAATACTTCACTTACTGTCACGCTACGTCGTACCAAAGACATTTTACATGTCGTACCTAGTACGAGTCATGACGTCACCAGCCTGCACACGCCATCACGGTCGGCGTTTACGTTATAACCTTGCATTTCGTATTTTGCGTCAGATAAAAATTATATCCGCATTGCAATTTGGAAATGGAAAGTATTATCGATTCCCAACCCTCGCTAAAAATTTGGCTGGTGTTTTAACTTTCATCTTGTACACAAAAATGAATACCCAATCCGCGTGGCCATCGCATTACGCCCGAACGGAAAGATCAATTTTATTGAGTTAGTTATTTTCAGGATAAGGTTCTTGTGGAAAGAAAAATCGGGTAAATGGGAAAAACAAAGCTTTAATCCATACGAACTGTTTGTAGCTGTTAATGTTAAGCAATACGAAGTTTGCCGATTCAACTAGTATGTTATAAAAATAAGAGAGATAAGCAAGACAATTGCGTGAAGATTGTGTTCTTCTGTTAGTATAAATGTAAAAATCGTCTAAATTAGAGTTTTATTTTTTACAATTACAATTACACAATACAATTAAAATTGTAGGTTATCTATGAAGACTTTTTTTGACAAACATCACTGAATTACCTATTTCTTCCACCACACTCACTGCTCGCCACTGTCGTGTTCTTGTTGTGAGAGTATGATAACCGCGGTGAACTTAATCGCGTAGCAGCCTTATAATTCCAACTTGTTGCTAACCCTACCTTAGGTTTCTTAAGAGGAAATTTATAACATATCAGTCATCAGAATACCTACACTTTTCTATGTTTTATGCATATATCTATAAGGAGGCAAAAGTGATCACCGCCGCCCACAGACATCCGCAACACCAGGAGTATCGCAGATGCGTTGGCAACCTTTAAAGTATGAGTACTGCCACTGCTTTCAGTGCCACAGTCATGAGTGCATTTTTTTTCAATTTTTTGTATTTAGAATTTAGATTAACAGTTTAAAATGTGAGAGATTTTCAGTATAAATACTTATAATCCGACATGGTCAAATCAAGAGATTTCCATACGTTATCAACCTACTATGTGGATTCCTAAAGAAGAGTTTACTTTGCCTAATAGAGATGTAAGATTGCTTCAAAAGTTAAACAAAGAAATCGAAGGCTCGGTGTCTTCGTCCGACGAGTTGAAATATAGTTGGGGTAAGTTACATAAATAAAATTCTAGCGCTGCAAATGTTATAATGGCCTATGATCCGAATTAAAAGAATTTTTACTGATCATTTCTCTCTTTTTATCTCTGTTTTAATAAATGGATCTTTCCTACACTGTTGAAAAGATCTATTATTATACCCATACATAAAGCTGGAGAAAAAGAGGACATGAACAACTATCGACCAATCTCATTATTGCCAGCTATCTCAAAAATACTCGAAAAATTAATAAATAAACGTCTTGTAAATTATCTTGAGAAAAATAAAGTTCTATCAGATGCACAGTTTGGTTTCAGGCAAGGGAAGTGTACCCAAGATGCTGTCTTAAATCTCACCTCTCATATAGTCAATAAACTTGATTCTAAACGGAAATGCCTTACTGTCTTCTTAGATATTAAAAAAGCTTTTGATACAGTTTCGACATCTACCCTTCTTCGTAAATTAGAAAGGATTGGTATTAGGGGAGTGCAGCTTGAATTACTAAAAAGCTATCTGAGTGGTCGAACTCAAAAGGTTAAAATTGGTGAATATTTAAGTGATGATATTGAAATAAACTATGGTGTCCCCCAAGGCAGTGTCCTGGGACCTACCCTGTTCCTCATTTACATTAATGATCTGTGTAATTTAAAAATTAGCAACGGAGTTGTGTTCTCGTATGCAGATGACACAGCCTTAGTTTTCAGAGGTAGTAGTTGGAGTGAAGTTCGTCAAACAGCAGAGGCTGGATTATCCACAGTTGCTAAGTGGTTAAAATACAATTTGCTAACATTAAATACAGCAAAAACAAAATTTATTTGTTTCTCTATAAATAAAAGAACTCAACCGAGTGATGTAAATGTAACGATCCATACTTGCAATAATGCAAATAATAATTGCGCCTGTCCTAATATTGAAAGGGTTGATTGTATAAAATATTTAGGTATTATAATAGATTACAGACTTTCCTGGCACAATCATCTCGATGTAGTCAATAATAGAATTCGTAAATTGATCTGGATATTTAAATCACTTAGAGACGTCGCGTCGAAGAAAATATTAATTCAAGTTTATTATGCTCTTGTTCAATCCGTTCTAACATATTGCATTCCTGTATGGGGCGGTTGTTCTAAGGTTAAATTCTTGGAGTTGGAAAGGGGACAGAGATCATTAATTAAGGTTATGTGTAAAAAGCCATACAGGTTCCCTACAGAAGATTTGTATTCCTTATGTGATTTGCTAAGCGTACGAAAATTATATATATTATATATTTTAGTAGAAAAACATAAAACTGTAGTAAACGAAGTTAAAACATATAGAAGAGGCAAAATAAAAATTGATACTGAATTTGCAAAAACAGTTTTTGCTAGTAACCAATATAATAGACAGGCAGGATACCTATACAACAAAGTGAATAATCTTTTAAATATTTACAAATTACTTAATCGAGACTTTAAAATAAATGTAACTGAATGGCTAAAGAAACTAAACTATAATGAGGTCGAAGCGTTATTACATGTAGTGTCATAATCTACTGTTAACACAAATCAATATTATCATAATATATTATATTAACACTCACTAAAAAAACAAACGTAACATATACTCACACATACACAAACTCACATACACACACGCACTCATACACACACAAACACACACACACACACTCACGCGCGCGCGCACACACACACGCACTAACACACATCAAATACATACACATCAACAGACATATAACAGTAACTTTATAAGTTAACATATGTGATGTATATTTTTTCTCTTATGTAATTAACTGTTATAAATTGTGTAACATGTTGCTATGGAAGAGCGAGGCATCCTGTCACAAGTATCATTATACTTAAAAGGATGTCTCAAAAATGGTGTTCTTTTTTGTAACAATATCGTACTATAAATAAAGATATATATATTTTTTTTATTTTCATTTACCATGAGTTGATATAGATTGCGTGCTTTATTAACCTATCGAAATCTATGCCAATTTTGGTCTAAAAATTTAGTGATCTTTGTTATCAATAGAGACGCTGTTCCAAATTTTTATACCTACAATAATTGATGTAGGCGCTTCAAAATGCCAAGCCGTAAACTCTTGGTAGGGGGGCTCTACCTACTTTGCGATCTTAACATAAGTCGAACTCTATTAGCATGATACCTATTTTATAATAAATGTAGGAGGGAGATCATAAAATTTATAGAAAAAGGGGTTGCCTGAAAAAACGGAATAATGAAAAATCATTTTTAAAAAATGATTCAAAATATTTTGTGTAGATGTTTTAACGCAACCAATTATTAATAAGATTTCTAATATCTAATCTGATAACCTATTATTAATAATAAATTGATTATAAAATATATTTCATTATGCAGATTGGATATTCTACTATAAATAGAAAAAAAACTTAAAGTTTGTTAAAAAGCGTTGATTTACAAATTGTTTACATAGTTTCAGATAAAGATTTTCTCATTGTGCCAAAAGATGACATTATTGTAATGGAAAATAACGACGATTTGGAAAAGCGGGCATATAATGACATTCGTTTTAATACATCAAACACTGAAGAAGTACAGGTGAGAACAGAAATAATGATTTCACACGTTTGCCCGCGACTGAATAAACCAGCACGTGTTTGAAGTTAGATCTTTCGCTATATTCATATCAAATTTCATCAAAATCGATTTATCGGCTTAGCTGTAAAAGACTAACAGCCAACAGGCAGAGACACTTTCGCATTTGTAAT
The DNA here is from genome assembly GCA_002245505.1 of Calephelis nemesis. Lineage (NCBI taxonomy): Eukaryota > Metazoa > Arthropoda > Insecta > Lepidoptera > Riodinidae > Calephelis > Calephelis nemesis. Next base: position 111,770 of record NJDD01003938.1, read on the forward strand.
GTTAAATTATTATGGACTACCTGTCTATGGACTACTAATTAGTATGGACTCTGTGGTCTAGCGGATCAGTTGTTGAACTTGACTGCCTGAGGTCCTGGGTTCGAATCCCATGTCGGGCAACAAAAAGAAAAGAGGTATTTCACGAAGCGCACCCAAACGAAGCACACCCAGATGAAGCACACCTAAAGTATTCCACTTTTGCACACCCGTTGGTGGGCTTCAAATAAAAAATTAAAATAATAAATTTTGTAGTCCATGAAGCACACCTACGAAAAATATCACTCGTATAGTGCGTAGAATAAGAAATAAAAATGTCGATAAAAGAAAATATTTATTAAAAAAATAATTTCCTCAAGGGGTACGGTAGACTCGATTGAAACCTTACCTGAATAATAAACCAAAAAAAATAATGATTTTGAGTCGACAACATATATTCGCAAAATTCGGATTGTCGAGTATTTTGTTAAATTCTATGTAAAATTCTAATGTGTTGACAGATTAAATCACAGTCGCCACCTTGAGTAGTTAATAAACGTTCCGTTTTGTGATGTATAACAGAGAATATTCCTTCTTATGTACCGTTGCCAAATTCTTGGATAAGTACTCATTGCAATTTGTTTTGTTACTTTATGTTACTTTACTTTAAATGTTGATTTAAAATAAAAATTATTTGTGTAAAAACTTTGGCAGTTTTCATTTATTATATTTATTAAACACAACTAGTGAAGCTATACGAATCTATGTCTTGCTTATAACTTTAATATTCCTTGGAAACCGGTGCCTACAGAAATATCTACCTACATTTTGCACCTAAATGTATATTATGAGTCACATTTTACCCGAGCTAAGCCGGGTTCTTATCTAGTATTTATTAATAGCTGACCCGGCAGACGTCGTTCTGCTATTTTTTGCTGTGATTTACCCTCATCACTTAGGGTTACGAAAAATAGATTTCGGCCGATTCTCAGACCTACTCAATATGCTCACAAACTTTCATGAGAATCGGTCAAGCCGTTTCGGAGCATTACGGTAACAAACGGTAACTAACATTGGGACACGGGAATTTTATATAAGATTTAAAAGAATAACTCCAAGATCTAACAAATTTCAGTTTCGTTGTAATAATGTGATACAATATTTGTAAATTTACTGTTTAAAATCACGTATTGTTTAATATATTTCCAAAAAAACCTTTTTTATTATTTTTCTATTATTTGCCTTTTTGCGCTCTTTTTTAAATCACAGACTGTTTCATAACTATGCAATAAAAACTTGGACAGATATTAAAAACAGTGTAAATATTGTTTTCCAAAGATATATCTCTAGTATGTTGAAGTTTTCTTACAGCTACCAGTTTAGTAAAAAATAAAAATGATAGACTTAAACATGAAAATTCACAGATTGTATCATAATTGCAATAAAAACTGGGAAAAATATTAAAAACATTGTAAATACCTATTATTTTCCACTAAGGTCTGTTGATATTTTTCTTTTAATAAGTTCCCTTTTAACTAATAATAAAATACTCTAGTTTTATGTAAAATCTCAGATTGTTTAAAACCAAAAATCACAATCTTCAATCATCCATAATGAGCAATGGGCAAGTACCCAAACTTTTTAATTAAATAAACTATTATTAATCAGAATATCAGTTTCTATAGACAATGACCAACTGAAATTAAGCATTTTTTATAATTTCTTATTGTATTTTCGATGATATTATTTTTTATTTCAGCATATTTTTGATGATTTGAATAACCTACTTTTACTCTAATTCCGGCGTAATTATTGCATTTTTTTAAAGAAAGAAAAGAAAAAAGCAATATGAAAATTTTGTTAGATTTATGGTTCTGTTTTCATTGAAAATTTTATAATTTATTTATTTCAGAGTAATGAGACTCTGTATAATTATTAGTTTTATTTTTTATTTTATTTGTCATTTTTTTAAACTGGCAAATATTGTATCACATTAACGAAACTGAAAGATGTTAGATCCAGTTAGATCTTTAAGTAGGTCTTTTAAATAATAAGTATTTTCTTCTATCGACTTTATTATTTCTTATTCTACGCACTTCGTGGACTACGAAATTTATTATTTTAAATTTTTATTTGAAGCGGGTGTGCAAAAGTGGAATACTTTAGTTGTGCTTCGTCTCGGTGTGCTTCGTTTGGGTGCGCTTCGTGGAATATCTCAAAGAAAATTGGGTTTTTCCAATTTTCCAATTAAAAAAAATGTTGCTCGGGATTGGATATGTGCCTGGTTGGCGAAAGGCTTGCCACTTATCACATTGTGAGACTTTAGTGTCATTGGCTAGTCGTGGGTGCCTGATTGTGCATCTGCCTACCTCTTCGGGAATATGGGCGTGAAGATACCTACTTTTTAGTATGGTCTAGCTGATTTAGCAAATATGACTAGCCACCCTATAACATATAGTAAGTATATTATATTAATTTAATGTTATGGTCTTTTTTTTTTTTTTTTTTTTT
>NJDD01003939.1:6026-16220 GCA_002245505.1 Calephelis nemesis
CCTAAGCTCATCGAGTAAGATTTAGTAAGCTCGGAGAGTGGTAACACACAATACTATAATTTGTTCATAAATACAAAGATTACTATGAATCAAGGGACAAAATTAAACAATTTGCAACGAAAATGGCATAATTTTACTCAATTCCGCCAAAAAGTTCATTAAGATCTTTAACCTTATAACTTACTAACGTTCGGTATATAATATTATGTTTAGTTTTATCATCATCTTTTCGAAATTTTAATTGCATTGTTGTATCGAAGTATTTGCGTATAGTTGTAACTTTTCAAATTCCTCTGATCCTTGCAGTTAGTAGATGAATGCAAGTCTGAATAGAGTATTTCTCCACCTAGTGAATAAACGACCTATGTTCTATTGTTTATGTTCACTGTTAGAGAACTTACCTAACACACGTGGTTTTTCGAGCTGTATGGCATGAAGTCACTACAGCTTACAAACTGAAATAAACATCGGCAGACGCAGGTTACTTGTAACTAGCAATGAACTTATACTGAATAACCATAACCATGTCTATCTCTGTCACCATAACATCAATGATGTTGTTATAGTGTTCCGGCGTTAATAAAAAAAAGTAGTAGTGCTGTAAAGTAGTGGTGCTCCGACGTGAATAAAGGTAGCCTCTAAACTTAAGAACTCTTACATTTTATTTCGCTACACGAAGTTTACTTGAATATTACGTAACACTAGAGTATTTCCATCGACAATAACTTGCAATATTACTAATAGCATCGTGGGGTACCGAAGGCCCGAGACAGGTTGACATGCTTGCGCTGTGATAAATGAGCCAAACTCCCGAATCAGATGCACGTGACGTCACACCGCCCAACACTTTGCTCGCATTAAAAGTAAATGGGTTAAAGATTAATCAAACAAATTACTTGCATTTTTCTCGTCATTCATCAATACTGATCACGGATTAATGGAACATAAATGGTAATTAATTACCTGTAAATTTGGTTATAAGAATATTGTGACCATCTTGGTGGAAGGAGATTTAGCCATCTTCATGCCAAACTCACTGATAATAGAGTGAGAACTAAATAAGATAGAGTTCTACCATGCTCTGCACTTGCCAGCACAGTGGCAGTCTCATGCTCCATTTCGGGGTGTAGGTAGCAGACGAAGACGGCTTGCACTCCTGGAGTGCCAGTAGTAGTGAAAACTTGAATATTAACGTTGTGCATTTTTGATATTTTGGAACGGTTAAGGAATAATTTTGGACGAATCGTTTTAACTATCAATATGAAAGTACCATCATTTATGTGGCAGAATACAATATTTATTTATTGCGCTGTTATACACAAACATGACAACACCATCACTCGCGCAAGCAGCCTTCGCCTTCATACGAATTTTCGATCAGGTCACGTGTCCTGAAGCGAGTTTAGAATTTTTACCCATTCCAAAAAAGTGCGTAACGCCGCTAAAGAAGTTTTTACTTCAAAAATGCGATTTTGTTTTCCAGCTCAATTCATTTAGCAACCTGCTATTTGAAATAAACATAAAATCTAGTTATTTCCAACTCTGGTTTCGAAAACGCCACAGTGTCCAGCGTCCGCTGTGACATGTCCGGAATGAAATATCTAGTAGCTCCAGCTCCAGTTACCTCTATTTTAGTTGGAAGTGATTATTTTTTAACTATCCAGCCAGTTAGACCTAACGGAGTAGCCAAAGTGCAAGCATTGAATGGTATATAAAAGATTGCGAAAATGATAAGAATTTTACAATTCCACTAGTATCATAAATGTGAAAGGTCGTTTGTTTGTTTGTTTTTTACTCCTTCACCCAAAAACTGCTGAAGCGATTTTCATAGAATTTGGATTACTTGGATTAACAAATGAGATAGATTTTAGGCCGAAAAAATATTTTTGTGGGATCATTAACCACCCGGGCAACGCTGCGGGCAACAGCTAGTCTCTCGTATTAAAGACTAATAATTAAATAGTTTGTGAGATATTAAAATACCTAGTATGTTTGGAATTAATTATTATTTTATAAACGATTTGATTAATTTGATTAAGCAGAGGCACAACCAGGGCACCCACGACTAGCCGAAGATACTAAGTCCCATACTGGGATAAGTGGCAAGCCTATCGCCAACCGGGCACGTTTCCAATCCCGACCAAAATTTTTTTTATTAGAAAATTCCAATTGGAAAAATCCAATTTTCTTTTTGTTGGCCGACCCGGGATTCGAACCCGAGACCTCATGCAGTCAAATGTTTAATAATGGTTATTCAAGGTATGTTGTATATATAAAAAACGTTTGAAAATAAATGAGCTGGCTGAGTTTCTGTTAAAGGATTTTCAAGTAGCCGCTTTTTAATCCAGTCGTAATTTTTGGAATTGTTTATACTGGTCGTCAACATAATTTAAATGATCAATGTGAGATAAAGGATTTTTCATTAACTGATTTTATGATATAAAGCAATAAACGCTAAAAGAAATAAAAATCTGTCTTTGTCTGAGGCAAGGATAGTCTGTTAAGTTTAATCAGTTTATAGTAGGTATAAAGTCGTTACAAGGCTAGTTCAAATATATTTGATATTTCCCATCGTCGGCGCTTGGTAAAACTTCCAAATAGTCATATTTTTAAATGAAGAAACACTTGTACTGTTTTACGTATCACTTATGCTTTATTGTTTTATAAATAGCCTACCGGTTTCGCTTTTTACAGCATCATCAGGGCTAGAACTTAAACTACTAATTTAAATTACTAATTTAAGTTCTTAAGTAAAGAACTTAAATTACTAATTTAAATTACTAATTTAAGTTCTTAAGTAAAGAACTTAATTTACTAATTTAAGTTCTAGCCCTGATGATGCTGTAAAAAGCGAAACCGGTAGGCTATTTATAAAATAATAAAGCATAAGTGATACGTAAAACAGTACAAGTGTTTCTTCATTTAAAAATATGAAGGCCAGTTCATTTAAAAACCAGAATAGCTATTGTTGCAATCCAATTTGAAGGGTCAGAAAGGAACGCACCGCATGAACAGTAAAAAATTAACTGGTGATAGGTAAGGTATGTATATCTTCACGCCCATATCCACCAAGTGATAGGCAGATGCATAACCAGGGCACCGACGACTAGCCGAAGATACTAAGTCCCTCAATGTAATAGGTGACAAGCCTATCGCCAACCGGGCACATATCGATTCCCGGGCAACGTTATTTTTATTAGAAAACTTAAAATACACATTTTTTATTTTTCGTTGCTCTGCCCGGGGATCGAACCCGAGGTCCCGCTCAAGAAGTCAAGTTGGACGCCGGACCGCTAGACCACACAGGCAATCAAAATTTGTATCTTTTTATCTTTAAGTGTGTCACCTAACATGCCCTCTAAACGCCCGTATATATTCCGTTTTTCAAATGAACTCGGCGAACATACTTGTGTTCAAAATAAACATAAAATCGAGTTATTTCCTGCTATGGTTGTGGAAACGCCCCACTGTCCAGCGTCCATCCTGATATGTCCGGAATGAAGTATCTATTAGCCCTAACTTCAGTTACTTTAATTTTTGTTAAGCTATTATTTTGTCACCAAGCAGTCTGGCAGTATACCTAATCAACCGCGGATAAGGTAAATAAGCAGACTGGTATATTTTTTTATGATACTAAAAGGCAAAAAAGCAGACGGATTTAATAGTAAGAAATTCACGCCGCCTAGAGATACCAAAGGTGGTAATGGTGCGTCGCCAACCTGAGGCGGAGATGTTAGGCCTCGAGCAAAAGTAAGTTTACCGGCTACCTTACCCTCAAACCGGAACACGTCATAACGTTATGAAAGCATGAATAGGTAAGACGGTGGTATCAATCCTGGTAAGTCGCTGTGAAACTCTACCACCTAGTCAGATGTCACGGTGTTAGTGACGGTAAGCCTATACTCGTCTTTTACGAGCTGCCTGGCAGGAAGGTAGATGGTCTATTCTGCAAAGAAGCCCGGACCAACACGGGGTGTATTTTGTGGTAGGAATACAGTTGACCCATATCACTACGTATTAGAATAATCTAGTTATTTAAATGGTAATATATATGGAGAATGCTAGGCAGGCCCGCAAGGAACCTTACATTTAGTACTTGGTACTCTCTGCCTACTTCATATAGTTTTGAACTGTAGGAAGAGTTTGGTAGAGTAGTAGCATCTTTTTATGTGAGATGCCAGCGAACAAGCACACTTACGGTAAGAGACAACTGTTGTCTATAACACGTCCGAGAATTTATGCTTATTATGTAAGTCTACGGGCTACATTACACTCCTAACCAGGACATGATACAGTCATTATTGTGTGGGAATAGGTAAGACGGTGGAACCTTGCCCGGAAAAGTTGCTGAACAGCATTCTTCCACCAATGATCTTGTTTGCACGCGCGAATCTGTGTTCGCCTTCTACGAGCTGCCTTGCAGAGAGACATATAGTCTGTTATATTATTCTACATAATATAACCAAGTTTTTTTACGCTACTGTGATGCGAACGCTACACTGTTTCCTGAAGAAGGTATTTCCTGTGACATTCAAGGTATAGAGTTAGCTCCAATAGCTCATATTTTACATGGACAAATAGCTTTGTTCTATTTTCTCTACCTCAGGTCTACTTTTAACATTTTCAGGTAAACTTAAACCTAAACACCAAGGTCTATTTGGTGCCGTTAGATTGAGCGATAATCTTATTTATGGAAAAAGGCATAATAAGTTTCCTACATCGTGTCGGTATCGCACCTTAATTTCTATATTGTCTTTTTGGCTTATTTTTTTGGGCAATCGTAATAAAATCTGTTTTTTAACACCCAACACAAAAGAAGGGTGTTATAAGTTTGACATGTCTGTCTGTCTGTGGCATCATAACTTCCGAACGGATGCAGAGATTTCAATTTAGTTTTTTTAAACATGTGCGAGTGTTCTTAAAGATGTTTGACGAAAAACGGTTGAGCCGTTAAAATTTGTAGGCAGTGAAAGTGGGAAGAATAACCGATTTTAAACTTTTTAAAAGGAAATTAAGTTCTTATGCCGGGGGTTTTTAAATTTAATTTTTAATTAAATTAAAGCCTATATATGTAATATAATTAAAATCAATTCAATACTTATTTGATTAAATTATGAGTATACATAAATATTAAGTGAATACAGTAAAATATGTTATATCCTACTGATAAATATAATAAAGATCATACAAATTTCTACTTATGTTTAAAAATCCTTCTAAATTGTTAATTTAATATGATGTATTTGTCACATTAATAGATTTGTAGTTTATTCTGTTAAACTTTTTTAGCATAATATCGATATTATAAATATATTTTATGGACTATATGATGTCAAATGAATAGAAGCAATAAATAATCTTGGTGAAGCCAAAATCTACATTTATGTCATAAATATTATAAGATTTTAAAGATTTACATAATTAGTAAAAAATACAAGACACCGTTTGAATTTTAGGCAATCTAGCACTGAAATAAATGAATAAAATATATTTCTGCACAAGTAATATACTTTAATATTTAAATAGTATCCTATAATATAAATATTAATATTGTATAATCATAAATATTGTATAATCACAACAGATCCCTGGCCATATTAAGTAAAACTTATTTGAATTCATCTTTTTACTTTTGTACAAATTTGAATAACGTTTTAATTTCACAGTAGTATAATTAAAAATGAAAGAAAATGTTCAACATTGGGCAAAAAATTTTGAATGGTACTTAGCCAAATCTAATTATTAAATCAAAATAGTTAACAAAAATGTATGAATGAAAACTTATTATTGCTAGTAGAAGTCATGTATCAAAACATATGGTTACCAAAAACCCATTTCAAATAAAACATCTCTCACCAGAACAGTCTTTATATATTATGTATCTTTATAAATACAGAAAGAAAGAAAAGAATTGTAGTGTTTAAGGTTTTGTGGACAAAAATTCTGAAAGGTAAACAAAAGTTCTGTCAGTGTTTTACTATAAAAGTAATTTCACAGATTTAAACCCACTAAAAATAAAAAAGAAAACTAGAATAGCTGGGATATTAAAATGCGAAAACCCCAAATAAAACAAGAGAAAGCCCTTAGTCTGACCTGAATACTGTTTTGGATTTATGCACTAATTTAACCGTTCAACTTCTGAATGGCGCACGGTTTTGTCGGATACGGTCCGGATTTGGGCGACGGCTGCTCGGATGTGGGGTAGAGTAAATATTGCAGTCTCTCAGCAAAATAGAGGCCAATACTCGTACGATAATTGTTAATAACGGATTGTAGAAAATGGATTTAAACTTTTAGCACTTTTCTTGAATTTTCATATTTCTTTGGAAAAATGTATACAATTGTGTAGATATGAATTGTAACAGGGATAAGAAACGATTAAAAAGAAAGTTTTTACAAAAGAAATAAAAGTAAGTTTATTTTAATTCAATATTCAAACTTAAGCCATAAGAGTTTCAGAGGAATCGAGAGAAAATGTTGTTTTTTCAGATTTTTTTTTTAATTTCGTATATACCCCCATACGAAGAAAATGTTCCATACGAACTTTTCCCGCGTTGATCCGGAGTTTCCTTGTAGAATAAACCATTAATCAGCCTTCCTGCCAGGCAGCTCGTAAAATGCGAGCATAGGTTTACGTACTATAGTTTCGCATCGACTCACCCGGATTGGTACCACCGCCTTACCTATTCCTGCCTTCATAACGTCATGTCGTGTTTCGGTTTGGAGGGTAAGGTAGCCGGTAAACTTACTTTTGCTCGAGGCCTCAGGTTGGCAACGCACCATTGCCACCTTTGGTGTGTCTAGGCGGCTTGAATGTCCTACCATCAGGAAATCCGTCTGCTTATTTTGCCTTCCAATATCATAAAAAATAATTAAAAACTCTACAGCTCAGTTAAAACAACAAATAGACAATTTATCAACACAAATAAAATTCTTAAAAAGAAATGAGCATTAAGGGAACAAGAAGTGTACCACGATGTTGGCACGCAGAACTTCGTCGCTTCACAAAATTTAATACGTCCCATAGCTGCAATAGGAATGTTTTCCTTTGAAACAGTACTCTTGAGTGTTACAGCAGAGCTATTTAAATTTGTCGTAAATTCACTCGCAAATAAAAGTTTTTAATAAAACACAAAACAAACTCAAGGATATTGTAAAAGAATATAGAAATTTTGTAAAAAAAGAAATTGTGTTTCGTATATAAACAGTTTTACTCAGATACTACCGCGGATCTTTTCAGCTGATGTATTTACACTTTTTACCTTTGAGGCTTAGTAAAACTCGTTTTGGCCGAGGGGCTAGCGTACACGTTTAATTTCACCAAACAACTGCGAGACACGGGTTCGATTCCCGACGGGGGCAGGCATTTGTATAATGAACATTTAAATTACTGCATTCCTGGGTCTGGCTGTTTATTAAGTTTAATATGGTATATATTAAAATATTTTTAGGAAATAGAATCGTTGCCTGACACCAATAACACACCCATTTTGTTTGCTTAATTTCTAGTCAATTTATATAGCTCGTACTAGAACAATTATTTATATTGATTTAAGAACACGTGATGAAATAATTTCACACGTTTGTCATTTTGTCTTTTTATTTTTATTGTTCCAAAATTAGTTAATTGTTTTTTATTATGAACTTTGCTATATTTTTTACCAGATTTTTGTTTTTTTCCGTGCCTTTTGTTACAGCGTTGTAAATTATTGATATTTTTTTTATGATATTGGAAGGCAAACAAGCAGACGGATTTCCTGATGGTAAGAAATTCACGCCGCCTAGAGACACCAAAGGTGGTAATGGTGCGTTGCCAACCTGAGGCTGGGATGTTAGGCCTCGAGCAAAAGTAAGTTTACAGGCTACCTTACCCTCCGAACCGGAACACGTAATGACGTTATGGCGACAGGAATAGGTCCTTACCTATTCCTGCGACTATAACGTCCAATGCTTGCCGTTGACGTGTTCCGGTTTGGAGGGTAAGGTAGCCGGTAAACTTACTTTTGCTCGAGGCCTAACATCCCGGCCTCAGGTTGGCAACGCACCACCACCACCACCACCACCACCTTTGGTGTCTCTAGGCGGCGTGAATTTCTTACCATCAAGAAATCCGTCTGCTTGTTTGCCTTCCATTATTATAAAAACAATGTATGAAAATATAAAATTTTAACACACGATAAAAATGTTTCAACAAAGAGCAGAATCTTAAAATGTAGTGATTTGGGGATTTAGAATGTAATATAGGCAGCATTGTGATCAAGATTATATCGTACATTGAATATTAAACGTACGGCTCAAGATTTGGGCAGTCTTCATTTAAAAAAGCTTATCCTGTGTTATATAACATCGTGATCGGTCTTAAAATTCTATTTTATGTATAAAAATCTAGTGTCTCGTTTTTTATGTTATACTCCTTCGAGAATGCTCAAACAATTTAAAAAATATGTTTTTCCTACAATGCGAATAGGGCATACAATATGCATATTTCATACCACCACTTATACATCTATACAACGTTCGTTGGGGCAGCTAATTTATTTATATAAATAATTAGTACCAGATAAAAATAAAAAAAAATAGAAAACAGAAACTTCTTAATAGTTACTATTAACTACGAACAAAATTACCTTTATCTATATTATATTAATACGTGATGCTAAAACTTTGGACCCCTTGTTACGAAAATTTCGCGGACGCATGAGCATAAAATTTGGCACACTTATAGTACATGTGTAGGAGAAGTGCAGAACGCTACAATTTTACAGTAAGAATGCTTATAAAGTACATTAAATCAATAAATAAAACATTACCCACACTACCATGCATTTGACACACACAAACAAATATATTGATGATAACGATAAAAGATCACAGATGGCGCACAGTAAAGTTTGGTAACAAAGTAGTTAGTCTTAAAAAATGAAAATGGCGTTCTTATCAACAAGATATTAAAATTTATTGTGGTCAACAATTAAATCATTTTATTGCTTATTTAGGTTTTACATTTAACGTTACTATTTTCACTACAATTTTTTCACTTCATCGTAGCACGAAAGCATTTCAGTTTATTCGTTTTTGTTTCTTTGTTAAATAATAAAGTAAAGTATCTTCACGCCCATATCCCCGAAGAGGTAGGCAGAGGCACAACCAGGGCACCCACGACTAGCCGAAGATACTAAGTCCCATAATGTGATAGGTGGCAAGCCTATCGCCAACCGGGCACGTTTCCAATCCCGACCGACCGACCGAAATTGGAAAATCCAATTTTCTTTTTGTTGGCCGACCCGGGATTCGAACCCGGGACCTCATGCAGTCAAGTCCAACACCCGGACCACTAGACCACAGAGGCGACTCTACTCTACTGTTATCGATATACTCTACTCGATCACAGAGGCGACAAAAACTGTCTTGGAATCGAAATTTATTTCATTCTTTTCTAAAATTTAACTATCGTACACACAGACGTACAACGTTTTTTTGCGATTTTATATGAGCAGATGTAGGTATAAATAAGTACAAAATATGTGATAATATCTCGGTTATACAAAACCAACATTAAGTTATAGTTTTCAGCTCCAATTAAGCTGCTTTTTTCGTAAGTCCGCACCGTTTTTAAAGTTTTTCTTGTTAACTTTGTATTTCCGCACTCATAGTTGCAACGGTTAAGCCAGATCTAACTTTTAAAGCTTTGATGAATTCTCCGGAGTTTTTAATTTTACTTTAATGGTTTGTGTTTTTTTTTAAATTTTCTTTGAAATATAATAGACGAAGTTTTCAAAGGCTAGCAATTTTAAAATTATTCAGAGCGTGAAGCTGTTATTCTTATTGAAAACTGTTTACTTGCTTTTGTTAAAAACTACTTTAGTAAAGTTGAAAATGTTATTAAATATTTTCATATTTTACTAGCAGCCCACTCCGGATTCGCACGGGCATTATATATACATATAAATCTTCCTCTTCAATCACTTTATCTATTAAAGAAAACCTCATTAAAATCCGTTGCGTAGTTTTAAAGATTTAGGCACTCAAAGTGACTAAGGACAGAGGAAGCGACTTTGTTTTATACTATGTGTATGTATAGTGATTCACAATGATTATTTATTTTAAAATATTCTTGATATTTGTAGTTTAATTGGTAAAATGGTTTGCATAATTACCAATCAGAGTCAAACATTTAGTTAAAAAAAGATATAA
>NJDD01003939.1:27344-55322 GCA_002245505.1 Calephelis nemesis
TAGTGGTCCGGCGTCGGATTTAACTTCTCTAGGTCCCGGGTTCGATACCCAGGTCGGCCAACATAAAACTCTATTTACAATTTTGTAATAAATATAACATTGTCCGGGATTGGATACGTGCCCGGTTGGCGATATGGCTTGCTACCTTTCACATTTTGGGACTTAATGCCTTCCGCTAGTCGTGGGTTTTTTGATTGAGCCTTTGCCTACCCCTTCGGGGATATGAAGATGAACATTATTTTTTTAATTTTATTACATATTTACTTTACTTAACTATTATTTTACTTTATTTGCAGATTTGCAAGGATTGTGACATTTGGTGCTCAATACACTCTGCCTAATCTGTTAGGATTTCGCGTAAAGATAAGTAAGTAAACATTTTGATAGTGTAGATAGGGAATACCGCAACGTTGAACATGTAGAACATGTAGAAACATAGTAGTCGTGAAATAGATGTATCCTTTGATCAAGAAGCTTACATCTCGAGTGAGCAGAAATTGGCAAACGTCCTAAGCAAGGTGGCAATGCGGTCTCCATTCCTTTGAGAATGAATACTCAAAGCCAATCTAAGATGAAGGCTTTTACCCAGCTATCTTTGAAACGGAAAATGAGATCAAGTAAATACTGCCTGAATTTGAAAATAAGGCTTTTTATCTTTATGTGAGGATTTCTTTAAAACTTCCAACGGCAGAAAATTTAAAAGTTATTATTTAAAATTTTGCTGTTTGAATGAAAATGAAATAAAAACTCTTTAAATGACGTTTATATAATACCAGATGTAGCACTTGACATCACCCACGTCTTAAAGTTCTAGATATTTTCCTTGAAAATGCCACAAGTCACCTTGACACCCAGTGCGGAGATATCGGTAAACCTGATGCCACGACACGCGTCACTTATTTCATAAACTTGAATCCGACGAATGATGTAACTAAGAATTATTTTGATCATGTCAGCTTTCAAGCAAAAAAGGCCGTATCGAAATCGGTCCATCCGTTCAACAATTATTATGCCAGAGGCACAAACAGAAAAATACTTTTAATGGGTCATTACTAACAAGAATTTGAACATACTACTCTTGATGTGACAGGTGGCGTGTTTACACGTCGATCTGGGGATTGACTATGTATCTAAGTTGGCAACTAAAATGGAAAAGTTTACATCAAACCGCTATCAAATGACGCGTTTTACATTTGCTATCTCCAGTGACCAGTAGAAATACAATAGAGATAGCAAACACAAATGACGTCATCTGATGTACACTTTTCCATTTTGAGTTAGCAACTGAGTTACATAATTAGCATCCTGGATCGACTGGATGTTGTAGCATGTACGAGTATTTGTATCGTACTATAATTATAATTATAATAATACCATAATTAATAGGCATTGTGTCTATATTCAATGCCTACATAAATGGTTAAAAGATATGTCAGTACCAACAAGATCACTGATGGTAGAATGTTGTGCAGCGACGTGCACGGGTAGGGGATCTGATACGACTTACTGCGAAACAGTTATAGGCTATATAATACAGGAGGCTGCAGAAAGAGTAAGAGAAAACTCTGCCACTTCAGAAATCCGCAGACGTAGAACCGGGCGTCGGAGGAGAATACCACACGCCCTCATCCAACCTTCGTAAATCGACCACGGCAACAGGTACAATTTTATATATGACGTAAAGTTTAAAAAATCTACGAAAATGGGTTCTTCCAAGAACAAGTTGCTGGAACTGTGGTAGTACATAAACGAGTTCCTAGTGTCCCAGCATAAAGCAAGAGAAGAAATAATAAAAAAGGCGGATCTAACGCCTTACCTATTCCTGACGCCATTAAAACAACTGTTGGGTTTCGGTTCGGAGAATAAGGTAACCGGTAGACTATCACACTAGACCTAACATCCCGGCTGCAGGACGACGACACGCACCTTTAACTGCTTTAGTGTCTACGGCCACGATGGCCTCTTACGATCAGGAGACCCTTATGACCGTAGATCAATTACATAAAAAAAGCGACGGGTTGCACTACGGGAGTGCCGGCAGAAGTAAAAAATTAAATATTAACGTTGTGCATTTTTGATATTTTGGAATGGTTAAGAAATAATTTTGCAAAAGTACTATTATTTATGTGGTAGAATACAATATTCATTTGTTGTGCTATCCGTTCAACAGCTCGCAGCCATTATATACCTTTTAAAAAAAGAAAAAAAGTCGTACACAAACATGACAACACAAACATTCGCGCCCTGTGCCGTCTTACGAATTTTTGTCTTACGAATCAGGTCACGTGTCTTGACGCGAGTTTAAAAGTTTTTACACATTCCAAAAAAGTGTGCAACGCCGTTAGAAAAGTTTTCACTTCAAAAATAAGCACGACATAATATGTTGGGTTTCGTTGCGTCGCGTGGAGTTTGAATAGTATATTTTTACCTTGTCTTCTGATTGTTAATATAATTAATTCAAACTTATACTAAAATGTAGAAATCGTTTATTCAAGATTGTCAAATGTTTACATTTTATTAGCATTTATCACAGGTTTTTCCTGAGATTTGGTCCGGGCTCCTTTGCAGAATAGACCATCTGTCTTCCTGCCAGGTAGCTTGTAAAAGGCGATAGGCTTACTGTCACTAACACCGTGACATCTCACCCGGATTGGTACCACCGCCTTACTTATTTCTGTCGTCGTAATGTCATGACGTGTTCCGGTTCGGCGGGTAAGGTAGCCGGTAAACCTACCTTTGCTCGAGGCCTAACATCTCGGTCTCAGGTTGGCAACGCACCATTACCACCTTTGGTGGCTATAGGCGGCGTGAATTTCTTACCATAGGGAAATCCGTCTGCTTATTTGCCTTCCAATATCATAAAAAAACTTGTTTATCTACAAAAATATCTTATTACTTGAGTATATGTTTACTAGATTTTATCTAACACAAATTTACTAGTGTTACACAAAAAGGAGGATAAGGCTCCCACAGACGTGATGGACAATAAATTTCATTTAACAGCCCCAGTGTCAAGAGCCCTAAGTCTGTGGGCCGGTAACGTTTGCTAGGGGACCGGTTAACGTCTTCTGATTTATAGTTTGGCTTTTGTTTTGGACTTGTCCGCTTTATTGTTTTATTGAAGTTCTTTTAATTCAGTCTGAATATTTATGACCAGCAGTTTCACGCAGCTTAACTAGACTTCTACTGCACCGATTTTGATAAAACAAAGCCTATGTCACTCAGGGATAATGTAGCATTTTAAGGTAAAAGAATTTTTGAAATCGGTCCAGTAGTTTCGGAGCCTACTCATTTCAAACAAAAAATCAAACCTTTCCTCTTTATAATATTAGTATAGTTGTAGTAAAATATCGGTCGGTAAGTTTTGAACGTGTATTATTTACCTACTTTAGCATACAGTATGAAATTGTATCATGCGTAACTTCTGTATCTATCATATAGCAAGAAAGATGATGCTTTTTTTTTGCATTTAAACTGGTAGTCTAGAGTATCTCCACGCTTATATCCCCGAAGAGGTAGACAGAGACACAACTAAGGCACGCGGGTGGGTGCCTTAGTCGCGGGACTAGCCGAAGACACTAAGTCCCACAATGTGATAGGTGGTGGACAATAGTCTATTAAACCAATAGTCAACATCTTAGTTTAGATTTAAGATGAATGTTATGTTATTAGTAACATATTATGTTCTCTAAAATATCGTGCATAAATGACGAATTATTTTGTTTTGTTAAAAAGTGAAATTGTCAAATTTTAGTTATTGTTATGAATATTCTTTGAAAATATTTTTTAATTGAATTTTTTTTACATAAAAGTAATTAAAAATTTAAAAATCAAATAAATTAAAAATTACTTTAATGTAAAAAAGAGACGACTATAGGTTAATTGGATAGGAAGGCAAACAGGAAGACAGATTTCCTGATGATAAGAAATTCACGCCGCCTAGAGACACCAAAGGTGGCAATGGTGCGTTGCCAACCTGAGGCCGGAATGTTAGGCCTCGAGCAATAGTAAGTTTACCGGCTACCTTACCCTCCGAATCGGAACACATCATGACGTTATGGCGGCAGGAATAGATAAGGCGGTGGTATTAATCCGGGTGAGTCACTGCGAAACTCTACCACCTAGTCAGACGGTAAGCCTATGCTCGCCTTTTACAAGTTGCCTAGCAGGATGGCACATGGTCTATTCTGAAAAGGAGCCCAGACCAACACGTTGAAAAAAATTTTTGTTGCAATTGTTTTGTTTTGTTTTATAAAGTAGAATTATCGATTTTTAATATAAACGAAAGAATATTGTTATAAATATTTTTAACTAGGTACATTTTTTTACATAAAAAATATTCAAATTTTAACTTTTGGGTACTTGGGTATTATTACTTACTCATCTACGATGGCCAACCACTGTCATTGGTAAAAATCTCCGGTATCTCCTTGCAGAATGCACAGGTGCCATCATGTAAACAAAACTGAAATAATATTTTTTTGTGTTTTTTGGGTCCTCTATGTAGCAAATATCTGGCATACCTTAGGAGACGACCTTGGGTTAATTGGATGATTACATAAATGATCACCAGTGCTATATATAGCTATAGCGCTGTATAGTATTTTTCCCGGGTTGGAATCTACCGCTCTGCATATTTCTGCCACCACAGTGACAATGTTTGATAATATTTTTTGGGGGTATGGAGATACGGTAATCGGCAGGCTTGCATATCAGGCCTATTGGAAAGTTATTAACGTAATACATCTATGGTTTTAATAGGTCAAGGCTATCTCTTACCATCAGGAGAGCCGATTGTTTGCTCTCTGATCCTATAGCTTAATATATATAATTCTTGTGTTTGTGTGTTTGTCACTAAACTCCTTCAAGACGACAGGACCAATTTTGATGAAATTTTTCTATGTGTTCAAGGGAATTCGAAAATGGGTTAGATTAACAATTTGGTTTCCTGGAAAATGTTTTTTTAATTAATTTATGTTTCACATTGGGTCCGACAGACTCCGCTACTATTGAAACATTAATATCAAGCGATACGAAGTTGGCTGGGTCAGCTATAAATAAATAAAGTTAGTAAAAATATTTATTAAAATATAGCTTAAAACACTATAAACCCGTTTTATTATAATTAAAAATTATAACGGAAACCTGCAATAAACCAATCAAATTGAAGCCACAAAAATGCAGCGTGATTAATATACAATAAGTTCACAGAAAAATTTTAATTAGATTATTACTGATTGTAAAATAATATATGTAAGCCATACACAGTTAATTAAGAAATTAATAAAGTATCTCGTTTACAGCCGACATTAAAGCAAAGTCGTTTAGTGCCGGCTATATAATATAAAACAAGGGTCTCAAAATTAATTTAAACCTAATTATAGTGGCCATCTTAAGATTACGAGATGGTAAACTTGTCAAATATAATAGAAAAGCGGTCATGTAAATTACAAAACACAAAAAATCGTATAAAAATACCACTCACTATTTAAATTTTATTTTATTTTATTACTCTACTAATTTAGTTGAATATTTTTGTGACGTTTTCGTTTGTTAAACTAATATTTAGATAATAGAAAATCAAACGAACTTACCCGTAAGTGAAGTTCAGTTAATATATTTTTTTTATGATATTGGAAGGCAAACAAGCAGACGGATTTCCTGATGGTAAGAAATTCACGCCGCCTAGAGATACCAAAGGTGGTAATGTCATTATTGGTGTCTCTAGGCAGTGGGAATTTCTTACCATCAGGAAATCCGTCTGCTTGTTTGCCTTCCAATATCATAAAAAAATAGCTTTTATGTTGGAATAATGGTCTGAGTCAACATAATTCACGCGCAGTAAAACTGCATAAACCCGACTCCAATCTCATTACCACTTCGCGATTTGATAATTCCTTTTTCGAAAGGCGGCTCATGATTCCAAGTTGGACCTATCAAATTTTTATCTGACGTTTTGATTCACATTTTGTACCTGTGTTGGTCCGGGCTCCTTTGCAGATTAGATCATCTGCTTTCCTGCATAGTAGGATGAATGCGGTCGAAATGAGAGCACTACGGAAAATCGGTGGTGTAACGCTCGCTGACCGCATTTTATTAGAAATACCTAATAAGGCATAATTTTTCACATATTTCGACGACATGATAAATAGACGGTTTGTTCTCTGAAATGAAATGAAACACTACGTTGTAAGGAGAAATTTCATTGTATTTATTGCATTGTGGAAAAGGACAAGTGTTATTCGAGAAGTGTGTTAATTAATTGTTATGTTTAATTAAAAATACACAAGTTCATGAAGCTGGGTGTTATAACTCTATTTTACGAGTTATCTGTGATGAAATGATTTACAAAACTTGTACATGGTTTATGGACCACGGAGACCGGCCAATAGAATTCCAACAAATAACTGGACATTAGATCAAAATAATAAAACTGTCAATAAATTAAACGGACGTCGAATAACAAGTTACTTTTTAAGCGTCACGTTGACGAGAGGCATATTGAAGCAGTAAAACTTTTTATTACGAAAAAACATTCTCGGCTTTATTGCGTGTTGTGCTGTCCATTGTCATTTTAAGACTTCAAATAAAACAAACTAAAAATAAGTACACTATTTTACATTTAATCAGAATGTAAAGTAAGAGTAAATATTTAAACGAAGTAGTAAAACCGTTTACAATTTCCGTGTTGGGCCGGGTCCCCCGTGTAGAATAGACCATCTCCGAGGCGAGCTCAGGATAAATGGGTCATTACCAATATCTCTGATAGTAGAAAGCTGGACAGCATTTTGATCGCTGCCTTACACTCTGCTTATAATACCTACTTACATAGCTACAGCTTGGCAAAAAAGCGGCGCAACTATAATATCTATTTATTTAAAATATTTAAGTACGTAAGTTATAAAATACTAGCTGTCCCGGCGAACTTCATACCGCCCGTTCAGTTTGTATGGGAAAAATTACAATGTTATTACGTTTCCGAACAAACGATGCTCTTTCAATTCAATACAGTCTATGGCTGTGAATGACATTGACATTCGTTACGTGCGTTTTTTAAAATATGCAAAATTAAATGTACATTTTTCAAAATTTTCGAGAGATTTTCTTTTTTTTTTTCCGTAAGAACCTTCTCCTAATAATAACAAATACAACAAAAAAAGAATGAGTGAAATCGGCCCAGCCATTCACACGTGATGCCGTGACCAACGACAACGGGTTTCATTTTTATATATACATATAAGATCAACTACAACTCGTACGAATCAACTGTGCACTCCGCTGGAATGTAAACCTTATCCCACTACCCCCGCGGGAAACATGAAAGCAAATTGGGATTAGTTTCATTAAAATCTAACCCAATTTCATAATATAATATCCAGAATAAAAATAATGAAAAACTTGTCCCTTGTGGATGAAGAAGCATGCCAATAATAAGGCAGACACCGGCCAGAAAAAGCTGTCGTCTAATAGTACCTGCGACAGAGTCAAAAGAATTAGTTAATTGAGTAGTTAGTGATAAAGATTAGTAATTAATTATAATATAGCAATTAAATATAGCAAGAAACTAAATGTTTGTTGAATACTGTATCAACGTATACTGTAAATCAATGTAAAATAAAATAAATATATATAACAGTATAAATATGGGAAAAAGATGTGTTGTAATAACATAACATGGTGTATTATGTTATTTTAATATACGCCACACAAAACAGATTAATAAATAAAGAAAAAAAAACAAAATCACACATATTGTGATTGCTTGTGTTGGTCCGAGCTTCTTTGCAGAATAGACCATCTGCCTTCCTGCCAGGCAGCTCGTAAGAGGCGAGCAGAGAGCAGAGGCTTACCGTCACTAACAACGTGACATTTGACTAGGTGGTAGAGTTTCGCAGCGGCTCACCCGGATTGGTACCACCGCCTTACCTATTCCTGCCACTATAACGTCGTGACGTGTTCTGGTTTGGAGGGTAAGGTAGCCGGTAAACTTACTTTTGCTCGAGGCCTAACACCCCGGCCTCAGGTTGGCAACGCACCATTACCACCTTTGGTGTCTCTAGGCGACCTGAATTTCTTACCATCAGGAAATCCGTCTGCTTGTTTGCCTTCCATTTTCATAAAAAAAACCACCTATATTCTATATTCTGCTATATCTATAGCAGAAGTTAAAAAGTACCAATTAATATTACTATTTAAGTCACCAAATCAACAAATAAGTAAGCCTAAGTCCACACATATCTAAAATTAACCTGCACAAAACGAACTCACAAAACAAAGGCCTTGACTAAGTTGGAGGAGCTACAAAAAACTCTAATTTGCCACAAAATTCATACATCTTGCCTGACTACTAAAAACGTATATATTTCTTGTCTTAAGAAATTGCAGTACATATCTTTCTTAAAGTATATTTTAGCGTAATGAGTCTTAAAATATATAACAAGAAGGTATTGTGTTTAGTCTCTCGAACTACATTCATAAAATACAAAATATGTTCAAAATATGTACAAAACAGTTCCACTGTTTCTCAAACTACGAGTATACTCTACAAATAGTAAATTTCCCTAGTTGGACTACAGTTTAGATAACAGAACTCATAAACGTAAAACGAATCTTTAAGTATTCTCTAAAAATAAAATATGTAATATTTTAAAAAACAATTGTGCAAAATGTTCTTCTCTGTCATGGTTCTTTCGTTTTCCCATTCCCCATACTAAAAACCTATCGTAAACTTAACGTTTCTAGCTAAACTATTGATATTAACAGTTTTAAAACGATTATCAAAAATATGCATGTACGACAGCTGTCACAAAAAACGTGTATGAACCGAAATTGTTTTTTTTATCTATATAGGGTCATACGAACAGCGAATGAGCTGTGCGATGCTAGTAAAAAAAAGGCCGCGGCCAATCGTTTCATTTTTCCCGTGTTGGTCCGGGCTCCTTTGTAGAATAGACCATATGCTTTCCTTGCCAGGCAGCTCGTAAAAGGCGAGCAAAGGCTCACCGTCACTAACACCGTGAATTCTGACTAGGTGGTAGAGTTTAGCAGCGACTCGCTCGGATTGGTACCACCGCCTTACCTATTCTATAAATGACGTCATGACGTTATGGTGGCAGGAATAGGTAAGGCGGTGGTACCAATCCGGATGAGTCGCTGCGAAACTCTACCACCTAGTCAGATGTCACGGTGCTAGTGACGGTAAGCCTATGCTCGCCTTTTACGGACTAACACGGGGAAAAACGCTAACGCTTAAAGCTATACGTATGTGTGGACATTTTTATTCACACTTATTCATGTAGATTTTGTTGACTTATACATTTGTTGGGGGATTAGTCAGCCGTTTACTGCGAGTTAGACATCAAAGTGACAACTGTGTGTATTTTTTTTAAATGTGAAACCTTCTTTAGCGGCGTTGTGCACTTAAGAAAATCTATATATATAAAAGAAAGTGGTGTTAGTTACACTATTTATAACTCAAGAACGGCTACACCGATTAGGCTGAAAATTGGTAGGGAGGTAACTTAAAACCAGTAGAAGGATATAGGATACTTTTTATCCTGTTCAATTGTGAGGAAACTGGGAAAAACAACTTTTTAATTTTTCCCATACAAACTAAACGGGCGGAACGATGTTCGCGGGAACAACTAGTATTTAATAAACATAAACGATAGTAGTATTTTTGTACTGATAATTAAGCAATTCGTTCAAAATTGTTCCCTAATCATTACAAAAGTTTTCACTTAATTTCACTCAAAGTGCAACCCCTTTCTATACTTCTTATCGTCGGAGCTTGGTGGAATTCCATTCTTGATGTAATTTATTTAAAAACACTTGTACTTTCCACAATATATTTTTTATTTTTATAATTTAGCCAACCGGTTTCGCTATACAAGCAACATCAGGGCTATATAACAACTCCATATAGTTATATGTAAGTATGTAAGTTGTTATATAGCCCTGATGATGCTTGTATAGCGAAACCGGTTGGCTAAATCATAAAAATAAAAAATAATAAGATATATTGTGGAAAGTACAAGTGTTTTTAAATAAATTACATGCAACCCCTTTGTTTTTATATTGGCAAAAGATAGCGAACAAACGCGCGGCTCCCCGAATGGTACGCGATAACCGCTAATGCCCGGTTCCTATAATCAACGAATCGTAATCCGTCAGCCAAACCATTCGTAGTTTGTTCAAAAGTAACGAAGCGTTACCAATATTTTCAAAAAATGTTTAGAATCAATAGTCGGAAACGAGCAACCGTTATTAGTAATATTACTAAACAAAATACTACCATCCGTAATCAAAACGACTCGTTTCTTGAATATAGGAACCGGGCATTAGTCGTTCTAAAGTCAAAGCGTAATTAGGTAAGGCAGTGAGTCTACAGTACTCTACACTTGGTCTGGTTGGCAAAGACAAGTTTCGCCTTCGCTTGACTCTTACGAGCTGTCAGGCATGACGGCAGATGGTCTATCCATGGCCATACGGATTCAAAGCTTACTTCAGTGCTCCGCTAACAAAACCCTCAAAAGTGCTTTACTAGCACTTTTGACCCTCCTTCCATTCCCATAGCAATACCCAGTCAGTCTCCGTTCAGAATCCTACCAGTCAACTCCTATACTATATCCTTACCAGTTCTACCAGCTCTTCCAGTTCTACTATTTCTTGTATTTTTAATAATTATAATTTGTATTTAAAGTTAATATAGAAGTGTTCAAATAAATTTCTTTTTAAAACTTAAATCCCGGGCCCAATGTAACATTGGTGGCAGCTTTATGGGATCTCAAAACAGATCCTCGGAACGTCTCCGATACTTACAAACTATAAAAACAGTGCAAAAACTAAACAGTGCACAACAACAACAGTGTTTTTGCACTGTTTTTGCACTGTTTAGTTTTTGCACTGTTTTTATAGTTTGTAAGTATCGGAGACGTTCCGAGGATCTGTTTTGAGATCCCTTATAGCTGCCACCAATGTTACACTGCAAATAAATAATTGATACCAGAGGATCTAGACCAAAACGGGGTATGTTACGATTTTTTATGAATTTATGATTAGGGAACACATAAGGGAGGAGGAAATATTATTATTATTACTTTTTACCGATTTTAAATTAGTATTTATTTGTATTAAATTTAACATTTCTGTTATGACTAGCTATGAATGAAAAAAGTAATGAAGTAATAATGAAGTAATATGCGAGAAATATGTATCTCTCTATTGTCACTAAAGTCAGTTATCAAATCTTAAAATGACGTCTAACAGACGGAATATTACAAAAACGTTAACAACAAACTGCCATTATTAAAATATACACATATATTAAGTATTATGTATCTGGTCAGGTAACATTATGTATTAAGTTTGGATATTTTTTTTAATTGAAGTAACTGTGATGTTACGACTTTTTAGAGTTGTCGCAGTAAGGTTTTGTTTATAACAATCCACCTATTTTATGCAGAAAAATCTAAAAAAAATACAATAACGACATTTGAAGGCCTCGTTAGTCGAGTGGCTAGCGTACACGCCTAACAACCGCGAGGCTGGGGTTCGATTCCCGACGGGGGCAGGCATTTGTGTGATTAACATTTAGATTGCTGCATTTCCGGGTCTGGGTGTTTATTTAATTTGTTCTTGTATCTATTTAAGTATTTCTATGTATTATAATCGTTGACTAACACCCATAACACAAGCATATAATTTGCTTACTTTGGGGTTAGATTCAATTTGTGTGATTCGTCCAGGGATATTTATTTATTTATTATTTATTTATTTAAAAGATAATCATGACAAAGTTCGCGAATCGTGAAAAGGCATGAAGAATATTACTTACGTACTTAATTAGGTGTCACTTTTCTCTTTATAAATATTTATTATCCTATTATTGAAGGCCTGTTTGGCAAAAACATATATTTCTCGATGGCTTATAAAAGAAAATCAAGTGTTATTCTTTACGACATTGTAAAACATGAAATAAAACAGCATATGTTAATTTCATTCGCATAATTTATTTGAAAGGTTAATAACAATGTCTGCCTGGTGATATATCGTTAGGTTTTTAAATATTGTAAGAAAATAAGCTCATGTAACATTGGCCATGGTGCGTTGCCAATTTGAAGTTGAAATGTTAAGCCTCTCATGTAAGTTAGCCCATTAGCCTGCTTTGTCATACGTCATCAGGTTTTGGTAGAAGAGTTAAATTACAAATACCCGAGTGACACCACGGGCAATAAGTAGTTTAAATACAGTTAAAGGTGCTAACTATTCGCAGAAGTAATATTTGTTTCTGGAAATAGCGTCTTTTATAAATTAAAATGTTAATTTGTTCCGTTTATACCCAAGATACAGGAACGTTTTTCTAAGTACTGTAATTAATTAACCGTTTTCATTAAAAATATGAATTGCTATTTTTCACACCGACTGCTATTTACATTTATATTGTTATTATTTAAGTACTTAAAGCGTTGGTTGTACTAACTTCCATCTTTACTACCGCCTTACCTAATTCTGCGACCTAAGGTCAGTGATCCCTTTTCCGTAAGGTGTGGTAGCTAGTAAATTTACACCGTTTTTTTTTTTAAATGGCTAGTATGTTGCTAAACGCGAGGTTTTTACAACTTCACCGGACTATAATTTACGATTGAAGCTTTACCCATCTCATACAAACACTATAAAGCACCTTAGTCACCAATCACCATATAATATCTTCTTACTATGTTTATGTTTATGATTGTTTGCTTTCCAAAGTCACACAAAACCAAAAACGTAATATTTTGGCTGAACAGTAATCAGTTTTTCAACAATGAAATATTATCTTTTTAACTAAAATATTATTAAAACATTAGGTTGATCGAAAAATGGGTAAGAATTTTTTTTTATTTTTAATCCATACTAAATTTATCAAATTATTTAAAATCGTAAAAGATACTTTTATCATTGAAGATACTTTTTAAAATAATTTTGATAATATGTAAGTACTAACATCGGGTAAACTAATAACTTCAAAACATTTTATTTTAATTATGTTTCTCTGAGTAGAATTTTTGCAACATAGTTTTAAGTTTAATGATAATGTAGTATTATGCTATACTTGAGCGGATATGATTATGGAAGCAGAAGCTTATCTTAGGTTTATCATGTTTGGACTTATTTAATACGCCTTGAATAGTAAGCATTTCATAAGGAGTACTAATAAAAGCTTGTCACTTATCTTTTTTGTAAGAGAACTTATTTTGCTATAAGCAATATTATATAATTATAATCGGGTTGAAGCTTCGACTTAAGTTCTAATCTACATTGTATCTGAAATATACTCAAAAGAGACACTTAACATCACATTAAGTGACACAGCTACAGGCTACAGGGATATAACTTAATGCCGCACCGTCAAGAAAGCAGGCGCAGGCTATTAGAATAACATAACTTCATTTTATACATTTTAACAGCCATATACGTTAAAAATAATCTCCCACATAAAACAATAGTGAGTACACGGGCCTGCACCAACCAGTTAATGATGCATAAAAATATTTCCCGTGTACCATAAAACCATCGATTAATCAGGCCACATTTTTATACTGTTTCCATTTTTAAAAGCCACAGTGTACAAGTTTCTGTGTTTGAACATAATATATGGTCGTAGATTGTATATTAGGTTAGAGCGTGCGCAAAACAATTAAATTAGGGTACAAAATGTATATGTGAAATTAAAATACAACCTTACAACAATACTTCCTAGATATATAGTACCAACTATTTTAAATATAATCACAAAAAGTTAAAATTTAAAACAGAAAATTTCCGTTTGTAGAAAATATAACTGGTGTCGACTTAAATATTATGTTAAAAATTAAAAACTTTAAATATCCATATTTCAAGTCCAAATCCAAGTTCGTGTATGTGCTAATATAAGCTAAAAATGTTGTCATAGAACAGAAAATTAATAACAAAAAAAAAAGACATAAAATTGGCCAAAGTATTGAACAAACATTTTTTTTTTTGGAAATTTGAAGATTTAAAACCCATTATATGTGTTAAGACAACTAAGTTTTTCCTGTTTTGTTTGAAGTCACTTAGTAATATTTTAATATCTACTGTCTTGTATGTGTCCTTCTATAAATACCCATATTAAGTAATGGGATTCAAAAGTAGGTTATTTAAGATATCTAAAGTGTAATAGAATCTGTTTTGGTTTAGTATCAATTACATTTCACGGTTTGGTCCTGGTATTCTAACTGCTTTCACTGTTACTGTGTTTGGCGATAGCACCATGACCATTATTATTAGAGTTTCGCTACGACTAACCCGAGTAAATGCTTTGTTGGTTACCATTAGAACATTCGTCGGTTTTCTTACCATCTAATCATTTTAAAAAAGAACACTACATAACCTATTATTAATTTTTTCTACAATTTAGGTTCTTAAATAAACCTATACATTTTTTAAAGACATTTACTAATCGTAACTCATTTTGTAAGAGATCTGGTGCCTGTAGTAGGTTCTAAAAGATCCTGAAAATAAAATACACACATACTGTGTAAGCTCTATGTTATTATATTTTCATACTTACGCCATATTGCATCCATTAGAGTATATTAAGAGTTTAGTCAATATTGGACAATGTTGATGCATGTCGAGGCCAAGCAACAAAATTAAATTTTGCTACGAACTACCCATGTTTACTTACTGTCTTGTAGTATGTTTATTTTTGACGGTTAATTAACTAGTCACTATGGAGTCATTTACATACAATTTTACTTTAAATAAGTTTCGTATGTGTATTTTGGTCTTACATTTTTAGGTTTTATCTCATGGGTTTGATTATATTTTAGTTCTCGATATCTATGCTTCCATTTAAAGGATTGAAACATTGATTAGAATTTAAAGTCAGGTCCCTTAAGTAACAAAAGAGTTGCCCTCAAATTAAAAGTCTAATAACGTCTCGGCATCATTATCTAGTACTTTGATAACAGACAACTTAATTATTCAGATAAATATTCAAAAGAAACAAGGCTCTGCCTCGGTTCAGCTTAAAATCTTACCTACCTTTCACAGAAATCGGCAAATTAGGAAAACTGCAAAAACCGACAATAATTTTAATGTTGTGACGGATATGTAATCAAATTTATCGAATCTGAGTTATAAATTTTATTTATGCACTTGGAACTAGAACTGCTTTACAAAAAAGAAACAGAAAATCCATTCATACTTGATTAGCGTAGCTATCGCGTTTTAAAAACATCGTTTTTTTTATAACGCAACCCCCTTGTTTGCTTTTTTATTGCAATACTACCTCACCTAACTTTCTTCTACTGTCGAAATAGCTGCTTTTTAGAAATGCACACCTACATATTATTTTCACGTCAAGTCCGTTAAGGGGAGTATCTAGTACCAAACCTCACGATCCTGGCAGACCTGCTCGGCTCCCTCCACACTTATTACCTTTTTCATTCAAATATGCCGATTTCAGAGACTCTTACTCGCTTGGGTGTCATATATATAGGTGGACACCACCTAGCCAGGAGATTTGATCGTAGAATGTCTTCCCGGTTACCTATATCCATCCATATTCACATCATATAACTGCTTTGTAAATCTTTCATCTGTCATTATTTCTGCAAGTACAAAACAGCGGAGCAGGCACTTTCTCATTTTACCACAAAAACTTAATTTTAATCCTACTTTTTCTCGAATCTCACTGTAACAAATGTGGAAATCTGCTTTTGTCGAAATCTTATACAAAAAAGAAAGTCGGGTTTGTTACAACACTTGTAACTCAAGATGTGCTGGACCAATTTTCATGGTTTTTTATTCTTTGGATATGTCTGCGTCCCGAAGTACAGTAAGTAGCAGAGTACAGAATAAAAACAAAAAAAAAAATATGAAATAAGAATCGAAAGTCGTGATGGTTAAACCGACTAGGCTGAAAATTGTTGGAGAGATAGCTTAGAACCGGGAGAAGGACATGGGGCAAATTATATATTATATAAATATCCCTTACAACAGCGAGGAAACTAGGAAAAACGACATTTTAATTTTTCCATACAAACTAAACTGGCGGAACGAAGTTCTTCGGAATAGCTAGTAAAAAACAAAATAACCACGAAATAGCATAGAGTTGTGGACGTGGCCGGATATCTATTACAATGCAAATTTCCCTCCCGTCACAACGGACGGGTAACCTGTCCTTCCAACTTTTTGTTCAGTTTCCAACAGCTCAAAATTAGACTATGACCGAGTTTGGTTGCTCGTGTCAACTTATCACTTGCAAAGTGACCTGGAATAGATGCTTAAAGTTGAAAATCCTATTTTAAGTTAATGTGCTATGACGGGAAGTAAAACTACATGCACTTTTAGAACTTTGTTTTGTGGCAAAATAATAATACTTTATTAACATCATTGGTAGACATGTGCAATTTTAGGAATTTGCCCTAAAATATAGATTTATGTCTTTTAATGTGTGTTAGTGGTTTTCTCGTATTGGCAGACTATGACTAAAGAAGTTGCAAATATTTAACTCGAAACAGGAGGCTATCATTTCGAATATTTTTTGTTCTCGTGTGTTTGTTACGCGATATACGATAACAAATCGATTTTGATGTTTTTTTTTTCAAAAATGAAAATGATCCAAAGACTGAGATCATGATACGATGTCGTCAATCAAAATGCTTAAGAAATCATGCATTTAATTATTACTCAAAATTCACTTGTCGGATGTTACAAAAGTTTATACCTATGGCACTACATCGGAATAATGACTTTCTGTCCCAAAAAACCTTCAAAATCTGTTTTTATTGACAAAGTAATCACTTAATAAATATACTAAACAGAAATACATTCGAATTGATAACCTGCTCTTTTTTGTAGTTACGTAAACAAAAGTAAAAAATGTACCACATTTTCTAAAACTGCAAATTTTCATTTATTTATTACTTTTATTAATACTAGGAAAATTAATATGTTTTATGTTGATTAAAAATTAGATTGGAGGTTAGTGACACCTACAGCCAGTTTCCGAAACGCCAATCAATTTTAAACTATGATTTAGCTCTTCACATTTTAATTCTAATAAGCTCCGTTAAGATTTCGGACGGATAAGATGCCGGACGGAATAGAAAAGCTGATAAACATGAGTTCGGTTTAGATTTTTAAACCGAACTTATGCGATTTAACTCTTAATACCAACCTTTATGTAGAGTTAAAACTTAGATCAAATTGATTGACGTTTCGGAAACTGGTCACTTATCAAATCAAAACCTATGCTTAGGTACTATGCTTAGGACTCTGACTTGCATATAGCCACATGTTTTATACAACTCTTTTTTTTCATATTCTTTTTTTTTAATGACTGAAGTGTACTCGCGCTACTTAGAGCTTCATGAATTTCGTAGACAAAAAAATTGTTAACAAAATTGCAACAAATAAAATAAAACTTTTCTCAAAGCGAATGAAAAATTTCTTCTTCCCCGGATGAATTCTTAAAGCTTAGAATCAAGTGCTGCAATTGAAAGGTGTTGGCTGAGTTCTAATATTGATTTTATACTATTTATTTTTACTAGCTTTCTCCGTCATTTTGTCAGCGTAGAACAGGTTTTCATACAAACTGTCGTTTTCTATTTGAATCTTTAAGTAGATTCTTGAAAAAGGAAGCCTAACTTTCAACCAATCAATTCATACGAAATTTCACTAAAATTGAGCAAAGCTTTTTGCCGTAAAAGTATGACAGACAGACATACTTTCGCATTTAAAATACATATTAGTTTTTATGACCGCATCCTTAGTCGACGGGCTAGCGTACACAGCTAACTCCACTCACCATCCGGGATCCTCGGGTTCAATTACTGACGGGAACAGATATTTGTTTGATAAGCATTGGTTCCCTACTAGGTCTGGTTATTAAGTTTACGTATAAACAGATTTTTCTTTATTTTATTGTCATTGTATAACACGAGCAGGTATTCCTTCTAATATTATAAATGCGAATGTTTGTTTGTTACACTTTTACACGAAAACTACAAAACCAATCATCATGAAACTTTATAAATATCTTGGAGGTATGAAAAGTAACACTTTAGCCAGTACACTATACTATAATTTCAGCACTTTAGAGTTAAATCTATTTTTCTAATTTCTCAAAAGAAATATTGAATAGGTTGTTGACAAAATAAATCTAACAATTATTGATTTTTTTAACTCGAAGCCTAACAAAAAGCTCACAAAGCCAAAAAAAAGAAAGTGCGACGATATATCTAAAATGATAATCAAACATGATAAAGACGCATCTACAAACACGTCAAATATTTTGCCATTTATTCAACGTTTTCTAAAATTTGCGGTTATATTGGCAAATACAATTGGATTCCACTGAATGGCACAACCCATAAACATTTACTGCAGTCGGACAATACGATTTTATTTCGTGTCACCATTATTTGCGGGTGGTCAGCAGCCGTGGGTTGGTATATATAGATATTATGTTACAATAGATACGTCACCAACCTAGAAAGCCCGACGGGATATTTGATATGGAGGTATTTGATTCCCGAATGTGGCAATTGGTGCGCGTTTTTACAATTATCACTGTGTCTCATATGGGTTTATGTTTATTTGTTTTTGGTAGCGATATATGCCTTTGTGGTCATACAATCCAGTTGTCTTGACTTCATGAGAATTGATTCCTGGGTCGGGCAACTAAAACAAAATCTGGTTTTTCCAATTTTCTGATGTTGTTTGGGATTGGATGTAATTACGGTTGGCTATAGCTTGCCACCTATCAATTGTGGGATTCAGTGTCTTCGGCTAGTCGTGGGTGCCCTGGCTGTGCTCTGCTCTATCTCTTCGGGGATATGAGCCTGAAGAAGATACTTGGTATATGTCATGTTGCATTCTGTGGACTAGTTGTCCGATGTTTCCATTAATTACTTGAGGTTTCGAGTTAGTTTTCTGGGTCAGGTAACTTGAAATGTATTTTTTCCTGCTACATGCATAAGGCTGTAGTGTCGGCTTATTTATTCGTTACCTTATACAAACTGGAATTAACCAACGGTAGCGCTGATGGTAAGATTAAATAAGACTTCGTATATAAAATATATTTTAATCTAGAATCAATGGAATACTCATGACAAAAGAATCATATTAAAATTTTATTACAAATTTTATACAAATCTTCAAATTTTTTTGGCTAGTAAGTAAAGCCTTGTTGTTAACCGGCTTTTTCCGGCTAGTCCTCATTTATCAATTTGTCACTAATTTTTTTCCAATATTGCAGTCAGTCCTAACCAAGTTGTAGAATGCTGTACAGCACTTTCCTTAATAGATGTGTCCACCTGGCCTACTGCCTCCGACATAACGTCAGTCTTCACCATTGTCGCATTCCGCACTGGAAAGTAGAGTAACCATTACAGATGCACACGTGTTATAGCTACATGTGAAGATTTTTGATGTCAGTTATAGATGGTGATTATCTTTTACCACCTAAAGCGGCTAACATTTAACAAAGATGGCGCATTTAAATTAAAGCATTGACTACTGCAACATCTTACATAATAGTTGCTTTTGCGAAACATTTGTGATGTCTTCAATAGTATGATAGCAAAGGGAGTTTTATTTGTTAGAACAATTGAATTCGATCCCCGATTGGACAGAGTCCGTTATTAAATGTATTTCTACAACAAAATTGCATACGACATAACGTTCCTTTGAAACCAGGGCTGTCCACAATCAAAATGAAGCAAAGGAATCTCCCGTCGACCGTATTGTTCCTTTGTTGCCCGCTCGTGGCCAGAACCTTTGTCCGAGAATTGTTTTATACTGAATGTAAGTCACGAATTTCATGTACCGTCTAACTGAATAAGGACGGGTCTTCTGTCCCGCTACTCGGTATTGGTATATGTCGTTTTACGATTCGCACTTACAAGCTACAACTCTATCAAGATCATTGGAATACTAACAATGTTGTTACGATTGTGGGGAAATCTCTTAATTTAGTGCGAATATCGATAAAACTTGATATTAAGATAACGTATTTTAATTTTCGCCTTTTAGTGTTGGGAATAATTTTTTGCGAATTTTCAAAATAGAAAAATATGAGTTTTCTTACACAAGACCTGAACATTTTTGCTAAAGAATATTTTAGGCGGTAACTCTTTTTTCACCTACAAATCAGGAGCCATCAAAGATGACGTACTAGGATTTTTTCGATCGAAATAGAAAAGTTGGAGGCATTAATTTAAATGATCCGATGCCGAACCCAGTTACGCTCTAATTTTCAATGAAGCCTCAAACTGGTGCAAAATAAAGACTTAAAGTAGGATTATTTGTATAAATTAACTTTTAAGTGACATCCCTAGCTACTACTAAATTCATCACGGCTTATGAACATAAAATGTTATCATAATGAAAACATATTATAAAATATTTATATAGTACTAGCTGACCCAGCAAACTTCGTATCGCTTGACATTAATGCTTCGATAGTAGCGCAGTCTGTCGGATAGAATGTGAAACATTCCAAAATCAACAACTACTTATTATTAAAAAAACAATTAAAAACCATTTTCCAGGAAACCAAATTGTGAATCGAAACCATTCTCGAATTCTCTTGAACACACACAAAAAGTTTCATCAACATCGGTCCAGCCGTCTAGAAGGAGTTCAACGACATACACACTCACAGAAGAATTATGTATATAAAGATATGAGACTACATTTAATTTGCGAAAAATTATTCGAAAATATGACAAACAGAGACAATGGGGAAGGAAGAAATAACTCTATGTTATAGAAATTGCTAATGCTTTAGCGATTCTTTCTACTAAAAATTTGCAAGCAAGATATGTGGTAGACAAAGCCAAAGATGTGAAATTACCACAGTTAAACGTCCACCTGCAGGACTAGACTACACATTCACAAACACACGAGATACATAGAGATAGGACTCAACTAAGGTTACCTTGGCGCCTACAAAATAATAGAACTGGCAAAATACAGTGAAAGTAATAAATCAATATCCAATGCTTGTGTTATGGGTGTTAGTCAACGATAGTAATACATAGAAATAATTAAATATATACCAGAATAATTTTAATAAGCACCCAAACCTAAATATGCAGACATCTAAATACTCATCACACAAATATCAGCCCCTGTCGGGAATCGAAGCCGAGCCTCGCAGTTGATCGGTGTATGTGGATAAAATTTAAAAAAAAATTGGCGAATCACGAGTCGCCTTAAAAGATTTTTTTTAATAGCAGGCATTGAGTAGCAACATACAAATACATATAGTACATAGGGAACAGTTCCCTTTAATTTACTTTTTTATAAATATTATTAAACCTTTTTATATAAGGCAGCTCATAAAGTATATACGTGAATGCGTACATGCGTTTTCGTAATGATTAGAATTTTTAATTTATTTTTTCAGGATACATCGACGGGCTCCCGCGGGAGACCTATTTTTTATGATATTGGAAGGCAAACAAGCAGACGGATTTCCTGATGGAAAGAATTTCACGCCGCCTAGAGACACCAAAGATGGAAATGGTGCGTTGCCAACCTAAGGCCGGGATGTTAGGCCTCGAGCTAAAGTAAGTGTACCGGCTACCTTACCCTCCAAACCGAAACACGTTATGACGTTATGGCGGCAGGAATAAGTAAGGCGGTGGTACCAATCCGGGTGAGTCGCTGTGAAACTCTACCACCTAGTCAGAAGTCACGGTGTTAGTGACGGTAAGACTGTGCTCGCCTTTTACAAGCTGCCTGGCAGGAAGGCAGATGGTCTATTTTGCAAAGGAGCCCGGACCAACACGGGGACGGGGACGCGGGGGACTATATAACTTTACCAAGTAAGTAAACTCACATGTGACAACTAGTGTGAAGTGTTATTTTTTATTTTGTATATTAGCATCAGAACAAATGTGTGCTTATTTGCTGACCAACTAAAACTTGAAAATAAAATATTTTTTTATTGATTGCCTGCCCTGTTCTGTGGCTTTACGTCATGCAAACTTCATGACGACAACTCATCAATAAATCCAACTTTGCTCGGGATTCAATACATTCCCGGTTAGCGATTAGATTGCTACCTATCACATTGAGGAAGGAATTGTGTCTTTGCCTAGTCGTGGGTGCCCTAGTAATGCCTCTACCTACCTATTCGGCGATATGGATGTAAACATATTACATTATATTTATTGATAAAATTGAATA
This sequence comes from Calephelis nemesis, assembly GCA_002245505.1. Taxonomy (NCBI): domain Eukaryota; kingdom Metazoa; phylum Arthropoda; class Insecta; order Lepidoptera; family Riodinidae; genus Calephelis; species Calephelis nemesis. Next base: position 49,554 of record NJDD01003939.1, read on the forward strand.
ATGATAATAATAATAAACTCCAATTAAATGCATACCCAATATGTCAATATGCAGGTAAAATCAGATGCAGTGGTGATTTCAATACCTTCGAAACAAAAACTTCGTACCAGTACAATACCAGAAATTTTCATTCTTATTGAAACTGAGTCCTTTGATTTTTCATTCTGTAAAGAAAGCTTACGTCTGAATTTTCAATATGTTTGAATAGAGTAATAGGAGATAAAACCAAGGAATCCCTTTTCTATACGCGAATATTCTCGTAAACTTTGAAAGAATAAGAATTTACGGATGATACCGACATTTGGATGTTCTACTTTCCATACAAACGCTAATGCAAATGTCAGATTTGCTTTTAAACCTTACATGCATTAACGGATTCGTCTATGTTGAAAAATAACGAAAAAACGAAACTGATCTAATAATAAAGACAAATAACGTTGACCAAATTCCAGTTAACGATAGGCAGCTGGATGAGTTGGATTTTTGGCATCACAGTTTGCAATTTTTCAACCAAAAAAACAGTTTTGCAGGTGTAATAAAACCATCTCCTATATTTATCAGATGACGTGGTACAAACAAAGACATTACTTTACTCCAACCATAACAAAAAATATTAAATTAAACAATCAGCAGTTTCTACATTACCGTGGCGATACTAGCACAGTGACTTAGGTCATCTAAGTTCCGTCCACAAGCACTAGTGATTTCGATGGTTTTCTAGTTGTTCGCTATCTTATAATGTCATAAAGGGAAAATTAATATGATAAATTAATGTGACAAAGGGATAAGGGATTAAAGGGAAATTTTGATATATTAGTTTTCTTAATCAGCATCCTAAATTTGTGATTAATCGATTTTCAGGCTAGAATCTACTGAATCCTTGTTCAGAATTGAATAGCAGTACAGTCGCATCGACAACAATTCGTTGTACCGTTCGTGCATGTTTAGCATAAAGCTCCGTGTGTTCGCGTGCCAATCTTGACCTTACTATCTTAATCTGATGCTGCGATCACCACTCACAGCTCTCAGCGGGATGTAGCGAACCTTTACCCTATATTTTGATATTTGTCAACACCCTTCTACCATTGCAGTAAGGTTCATTCTCCCACGACGATAGCCGCTGGAATAAACTCGTCATAAAAGGCTATACGACTTGCATAACACGCTGTGATCGTGATCCAGTATAAAAACATGCGGGGTTAAAATAGGTATGAGATTTGAATAGGATTGTGTTAAGGTTACGAATAGTCAATGATGTATTCAGCCTTCAATTTGATTTCTGGTTGATATATTTTAACTGACTATGTTGACTGACTGGTTGATATATTTTACCTGACTTGGCTGTTCCCAGGTCGAGTAAAACAAAAACATGTTTTTACAATTTTCTAATATGATGTCGTTGCCCAGGATTGTTTATAATTTTCCAGTTGGCCACATGTTTGCCTATAATCACATTGTGAGATTTGTATCTTAGGCTAGTCGTGGATGTACATCAAACTACTTCGTATGGTAATTACATGTTTTGTTTTTATTTTGGAAATATTCAGGTTTATTTAACCGACCCTAATTACTTGATCTAGCATAAAACTTTTGAATATTGTTAACTTTTACATCTTTCTCAAGAAATTTTTAAACGTTATTGTATAAAATGTAGTTTTCATTTTTTTTGCTGCAGAATAAACGTATAACATAAAGTTATATGTGTAACAAAACTAAATGTTCAAAATATTAAATTCTCAGGTATAATAAAGCAAATTGTATCCTTTGACTTTAGAAAAAATGCAGTATCACCAACACAAAATACCTGGCATGGGCGGCATGAGCCTACCAGCTACCCTTCCCTAAAAACCAAAACTTGGCAGAGCCTTTATGGCGCCAGAATCATTTAAGAAGGTAATTCCCACCCACACTCTACCAATAGTTGAATATAGAAAAACAACAAAAAAATACAAAGTTTTTTTAAAGTATTCAGTTAAGACAAAGAACTTTTGAAATTTAAATGAATTTGTTATTGCTATTTGATGATTTTCGGTCTTAAAATATTACATATTCAGTATTTGAACACACAATTTATTCAAGTATTTTGTTTTAAAGCAAAAATAAACAAAAAAAAATATCGCCTTTTGAATGTAGTATTAGCGTATTAAAGTCTGTTATCATCATAGCAGATTGGCACAGCAACCTCTATTTATAGGTTGGATATATAAAATGTTGACCGCCTCGTTGGTGGAGTGGCTAGTGTACACGCCTAACTAACCGCGAGGCTCGCGTTCGATTCCCCGACGGGGCAGACATTTGTGTGATCAACATTTAGATGTCTGCATTTCCGGATCTGGGTGTTTATTATATTTATTCTGGTATCTATTTAAGTATTTCTATGTATTAGTATCGTTGACTAACACCCATAACACAAGCATATAATTTGCTTACTTTGGGGTTAGATTCAATTTGTGTGATTTGTCCAGGGATATTTATTTATTATTTATTTATTTACCTTGGATTTTCCAACAAAATAAAATAAAAACAACAAAATAAAACAAACTAACGTGAAAATTTTGTGAAAATAAATACAAACTAAGTAATTCGCTTAGCAACTTTCTAAAAATACTTAGAGCATAACGCCTTTGTTAATTTCAGAACGAATTGCTGGTTATTCAGTTGAAAACTGCAATTGTGAAAATACACTCTGATGTTTGGTACACAAACTTTTTAATAGTTTTCATACGAGTTATTTAATAGAAAATATTACGAATAGTTTGCAAATAACAAACGATTCTATTTCTTTAACTTGAAGAAAAGAAGAAGGCAGCTCTTTTGTTGTTGAGAGACAAAAATCGCTTATAGATATAACAGGTGTTATTAGTACATAACTATCTTATTGCTGGATTTTTAGACTAAGTTTCCAAGTCTACTGGTTACATCAACCTCTAGTACGGAACACGAAAACAAAGTGCACTATGTCTGCGGCAGAGAAAACAGTTTAAATATTGTGAAATTCATACATGTCTTTAAGTCCCTTACGGGGAGGCAGAGAGTATCGAGTGGTAAATTTTTCGATCCTGGCAGACCTACCTGGTTTTCTCCACATTACCTTTTTATGCAAAGATTTCAGTTTGAATCTTTTAAAAGTATTTTAATATTAAAAATAGAGTAACATAAGTATTATTATTGTATATAATTAAATCCTGTAACTATTTATAACTGTCATAATTGTGTGAACTATTTTCTCCAAAACATTTATTTTTAAGAAAAACAAATAAACAATTTATCCAGTACGTTATTTTTATTTTATTATATTGGAAGGCAAACAAGCAGACGGATTTCCTGATGGTAAGAAATTCCCTCCGCCTAGAGACACCAAAGGTGGTAATGGTGTGTTGCCTACCTGAGGCCGGGATGTTAGACCTCGAGCAAAAGTAAGTTGACCGGCTACCTTACCTTCCAAACCGGAACACATCATGACGTTATGGCGGCAGGAATAGGTAAAGCGGAATCCGGACGTGCCGCTGCGAAACTCTACCACCTAGTCAAATGTCACGGCGTTAGTGATGGTAAGCTTATGCTCGCCTTTCACGAGCTGACAGTCAGGAAGGCAGGCGATCTATTCTGCAAATAAGCCCGGCTCGACTAGATTCATAAAAACTTCATTTGCGTACAATGCTTTTATTAATTGCTATTTTAAGTAGTCATTTTTTCTGTTTTAAATCAAAATCTAAGCTCTAAGCTATTTCTTAATTTTGCTATAACTTTTCAGCTCGATCTTTTTAAGACATGTATACCGTCCTGTACTTTTTAAAGACTTACTCAAATGAAACAATCCCTACATAAAAATAAAAAAAACTAATAGCGTTTAAGGTAAAAGTTGCTAATGGGGATGATTTTTACACGACGAAAACACTATATCATACAAAATTTATATAAACAAATTTACATTAGACTTAAATAATTGCACGTTCTAATCTTTTTCAACAATCACTATTTCAGTTTAACCGCACCAAAAATTACAGTAGGTAGTTGAGTTCATCGGGAATTTACAGTCATAACGATGTTTGAGGGTTTTTTTTTTTTAATACGCACTGCATTCACATTATACTCGTATTATTAACTCCCCGTGTTGGTCGGAGCTCCTTTACAGAATAGACTATCTGCTTTCCTGCCAGGCAGCTCGTAAAAGGCGAGCATAGGCTTACCGTCACTAACACCGTGACATCTGGCTAGGTGGTAAAGTTTCGCAGCAACTCACCCGGATTGGTACCACCGCCTTACCTATTCCTGCCGACATAACGTCATCACATGTTCCTGTTTGGAGGGTAAGGTAGCCGTTAAATTCACTTTTGCTCGAGGCTTAACATCCCTGTTTCAGGTTAGGAACGCGCCATTACCATCTTTAGTGTCTCTAGGCGGCGTGACTTTCTTACCATCGGGAAATCTGTTTGCTTGTTTGCCTTCCAGTATCATAAAAAAGTATTAACTTATCTATTCAAGTTAAAAATAAGCACGATCAAAAACTATTTTTTTTAAATATTAAAAAAAGTATTTTCACGCTCATATCCTCGAAAATGTTGGCAGAGTCACAACCAGGGTACCCACGCCTAGATGTAGACACTAAGTCCCGACAATAGGCAATGTCATCCCGCTTTTTGTTGGCCGACCCGGGAATCGTACCCGGGACCCTGTGCAGTTAAGTCCAACACCTGGACCGCTAAACGACACAAGCGCTTTTAAATATTGCCTATTCAAAGTAGGTAGTTGAATAGATGCTGCAACGGTAGGAAATACAGCAAATGCTATCAAAGTTTCGATAAATGCCTCGGATTTCCCAATGAAACTTGCCATCGTGAAAATTTCGTGGAAATAAATGCAAACGCAGCAGTTCGTTGGGCAACTTTCTGAATGTACTCAGAACAGCGCCTTTGTTAATTCCAAAACGAGTTGCTATTCAACTGCAAATTGCACTTTTGAAATAAAATTACCCATGCAAGAGGCTTAATATCCTGCCTTAGGATGGCTGAACACCATTATAGTCCTAGCTGTCTGTTTATAAACGACTTGTACTTCTTATAATCAGGAAATCTATCTTTTTATGGAACAAAAGGTTGCAGTAACAAAACAAAAGGTTGAAATTTCACCTACTGATAAGAAATTCATGATACTTATGAGATATAATACATGAGAAATATTTATGGTATTTTTATTTTTTTAGCACTTGCTCTGTGCGTGGGATAAATTTCTATAAATTTTAATGAAAGAAAAAATTTCGCCCCATTTCGGCTTGAGACGAAAGGTTACAGGTTCAAATCCTGTCTGGGGCGAAATTTTTTCTTTCATTAAAATTTATAGAAATGTTTATGGATTTAGAGATTCAGTCTCGATATAAATCTTAGATGGGGATTTGGAGCCTCTTACAGAAGTAAGTTTATATCCTACCAAAATCGCCAAACAGGAAAATGACATTAAGAAGAACCGCCTATGTAACGACAGGAATAGGTGAGACGCTGGTATCAACTCTGGCGAATCGTTGCAATACTCTCCTGCCTTTCTTCATAGCCTATTACGTAAATTTACCATAGATACTGTACGCCCATTGGCCGGAGGCACACCGGTGATTAGACCTAATGTGCAAGTATGTTGGCTACCTATGTATTTTTAAGGTTTTTCATACACAAAAACACAAATAAGTGAGAATATTTGACTGAATGAATAAATTGTTTTATTTCTTTACCTTGCTCCTCCGGACCGGCACATTTTTAAACACATTTTTAATGGTGG
>NJDD01003939.1:56318-70363 GCA_002245505.1 Calephelis nemesis
ACAAAAACGCAAAAACTGCGAGGAAACTAGGAAAACCAACATTTTATTTTTTCCCGTACAAACTGAACGGGTGGAACGAAGTTCACCGGGACAGCTAATCATATATAAATCAATAGCTGTGATTACATTAGTATAGTAATATAATTTAGTAATATGTGTAAACTGGCGAGCGATATCCCAAACACCAAATGTGATAACGGTTCGTTGCCTACTTTAGCCTACTATGCTAATCTTCATTCTTGTTTATTTTGTAGAACTGAGGCAAGTGACGAGCACTGAAATGATGGCGGTAGAAATTGATAGCCTATACACCTACATTCTCCCTCGTGTTGATCCAGGTTCTCTGTGGAGAAAATACCATCTGCCTCCCTAACAGGTAGCTCGTAAGAGGATAAATGGTTATTAACAGCAAGACCACTGATGGTAGATTTATATTGAGCAATCAGGATCTATCCTTCCATCTAATAGGGATCCATCGCCTTACATATTTGTATTACAGAAAAGAGCTATTAGAGCTATTTATAATCTTAAAGGGATTCCATCCGAGAAAAATTCAAAGAAATAAATATTTTTACCTTCATTTCCCAATACATTTATGAAAACTTAATGTATGTTAAAAAAAATCTATGTATGTTTACAAAAAAATGCGATATTCACGATATTAATACGAGGAATAAAAATTATCTAACCGCATACAAAACTCGTTTCCGTAAAATTAGTAAATCCTTTTTGGGTCAATGTATACGTTTCTACAATAAGCTGCCCATTGGTATTAGAGATCTACATTTAAATAAGTTTAAAAAATGTATCAAAGCAAAATTATGTCAAAAAGGCTATTATACGGTCTCAGAGTATTTGGAAGATGAACATGCTTGGGAATAGAGGTTTCAATCTCCCACTGCAATTTGTAATGTAATTTTTTGTACCTTTTATTTAAGTTAAAATCAGATTGTAATTAGTATTTTTAATCTAGACTATATTGTAAATATTATTATTGAAAAAAAGACAGGCCTGCTGAGTTTCTTTCGCCGGATCTTCTCAGTGTGAGGCCGCGATTCCGATCCGGTGGTAGTTTAAAAAATGTCGACGCTCACAAATACCACTTGTATGGTTCATGTCAATAAAGATTATTCTGATTCCGCCATAATGTCAATGTCATGTTCCGGTTTAGAGGGTAGAGTAGCCATCCACACACTTTTAAATATCTAACACTCCGGCCATAGAACATCAAAGAATCTATGTTCTATAGACTTCGATTGTCTCCTACCATTAGGAGCGCTGTCTCAAAAATATTTATTCATATTTTATTAAAATTATTCGACTGTGAACTTTTGAATTGGGACAGACGTACTCGTATATTGCGCCAATTTCCAGAATTGTCATAACGCAGACTAAGTGACAAGTTGAAGTTATAAAAGAGTCTTCAGGAAATGCAATAAAGTCAAACGATCTCGATGAGAAGTCGACTGTATTTTATGACATACTTAATATTATGGAATAAACGTATAGTTGACATCAAACATGTATACATTCTCTTTTCTAGTGTTATTTAAATGTTTCTACATTCTGTTTGCTCAAAAATTTACTATTTTTATGTGGTAATACAAGAAACGATCACCTCTGTGGTCTACCGGTTCAGTTGTTGGACTTGACTACATGGAGGCATATTGTCTAGCCTAACGGCTACCCTCCTTACAGACTGAAACTTGACAGTCATTATAGGTGTAGGAACAGGTAAGGCGGTGGATCCCTAACCATGCAAGTTACTGCATAGTACTCCACCACCAGTGGTCTAGCTTTTAACGACTTGTATTTGAACCTGTATTCGCCTCTACCTGGTCGAGCTACCTGGTCTAATCTACTTAGCGCATCTGGGTCAATGCGAGGAACAAAGAGACAGAAATAGATAAGCGGGTAACTTACAATCATTGATAATCATTGTAAAATCACATTTAAACCTATGGTGAGAGGCAGATGCTTTTTTCATACACAAGGGACCCAGGCTGACATAGAAAACTACAGCAATTGGTAGAGAATATCATAATCGCTAGTTATTTTTAATACACTTTATACAATATAGGTATAAAATGAAACAGGTCGTTTTAAGCAACTCGAAATTTAACGTGAAGTTATTCTAAATCCAATATGGCGGACCATCAAAGATGGTGGAATAATTATTTTTAATGCATTACTACGATATGGGTATCAATTAAAAGGACTCGTTGAGAGCAACTCAAAAAATAATGCGACGTTTTCTAAAACCAATAAGATGGACCACCTGAAAGAGAGGAATAGTTTTTTTTAATACATTTTTACAATGTGGGTTTCAAATAAACCAGCTCGTTAAAAGCAACTCAAAAAATAATGTGGCGTCATTCTAAAAATTATGGCGCCAAGAATAGATAAGGCGGTGTTTTTGCGAAACTCTACCACCTAGTCAGATTTCACAGTGCTAGTGACGGTAAGTCACTGAGCTCGCCTTTTACGAGCTGCCTGGCACAGGAAGGCAGATGGTCTATTCTGCTGCTAAGGAGGCCAGGCCAACACGGGGAAAACATCGATTTATTAACTGATTTGTGTGATTTGGCGGGATGGGCGTCATCAGCATTTGTCTGCAACCTGTATAGGAGAAGGACAACTCTAAAATCAAACTCGGAACTGTGTTTCGTCGGGCACAAGTATCTTAGCTATAAGTTGAAATAAGTATCGCAATCTTCCGAACACCTAAGTTAAGGTGAAACTATGCCGACGGCTGAGTGGCTTATCGTACCACTTTAGGGCCCTTTGGCTAACCCTGTTGTGTATTAGCTCTTACCCTTTTAAATGGAGCTCTGGGAGACTCGACTAGTAGGGCAAAATAATAAGTAAGTCTCCTTATTGGAGCCTCTGTGTTCTAGCGGTTCAGGTGTTGGACTTGACTGCATGAGGTCCCGGGTTCCATTCCCGGGTCGGGCAACAAAAATAAAATATTATTTTTCCAATTTTCTAATGAAAAAAAATGATGCTCGGGATTGGATGTCTTGGCTTGCCACCTATCAAATTTTGGGATTTAGTGTCTTCGGCTAGTCGTGGGTGCCCTGGTTGTACCTCTGCCTATCTCTTCTGGGATATGGGCGTGAAGATACTTTTACTTTTTGGATTGTTCGAAATTAACCCGCAAACGACTTTGCAGCAATGATGGGTTGAATTAGATGAACAGACTAAGAAACCTAGGCAGAGATAACTAAAAAATAAAGCCAAAAAAAACATTTTAGAAAAAGCGTTTATTTAAACGCTCCAAAAAAGAAAAAAACAATTTTTTCTTTAAAAGTTTTATCTATGAACTTAAACCTCATTACACACAACTTATATGGTGATAAAAGCTTGTCGCGATGAACAATATTTTATTAAATTGAAATTTTATTTATTTAAATTTCGTACCTAGATTTTACAAAAATCAGTAAGTAGATACCAGTTACCAGTTAAGTAGGTACCAGTAGTACCAAGGTTGTAAGGTCATAGTTAATATTTTTTAAGTTCTTTTATTATTACTTATATATTTAAATTTTATTAAGTGCTTGTTTTAATTTTAATACGAAACCTTTAATTTCAGTAGAACAATGTCTCGTCGCTGGCATAATACTTAATACATTTATTGGCTCCGGAGGGTGCTGACTGTCACAGTTGCGGCCAAGAACCGTACCAATGTTCCCGAAGTAACTAGACAACTTGACTCGAATATATACAAGTTTAATGGAGATCTGGTCTCCAATTCCGTGTCGTATATGAAATGTCTATGAATCGCTATTTTATGACGTAAGTAGGTTCATTTGTCACTAGCACCATGACTAAGGTTATATGCTCTATCTTCATCAAAATTTTGTGACGAATCGGAATTTTATTATAGACGCATCTTACGCGATCGCGCAATTAGAGACAAAATACTCCATTCTCGGTTTAAAAAAGGCAAAAAGATTGTATTATACCATTAAAGGTTTTTTTATCACCTTGTTTGCGTATTTTCTTGCGTACACAATTAAGCACATTATAATTTTGGAGAGTCTTACAAGCTTTTGTAGCTAAATGTGCTTAAATAATATTAAATTGTAATTACTTTTTAATAACATTAAATTTGCCAAGATAGACTTGAAAATAATTGTTATCTATCTATCTTTATCTACATTAATAACAAAACTTTAGAGGAGTGAGTTCTGTACATTAGAGAGATTAAAAAAAATATGTACAGGCGACTGAAAAGGGTCGGCAAAATACATTTTTGGCATGTTTAAAATGCCGAATCTGATAAACTGATAGCAAATAAATTTGGTTGGAAAATACTTTATGTTTGAATGAAGTTTAAAGAATACTTTTTATCCCGATCACTAAAGGAGTTATGTAGGAGAGAAGTGAAAGTCAAGATGTAAATCGGACTATAAATTACAACAGTTAGTATAGTGACTAAAAAACTGACTAATACTTATTATGTACAATAAAGAATATTTGTATTGTAACTTGAAATCTGGAATGTATAATAAATAGGAATATTTGAACGTATAGGTTATTTTACGTAGGTATATACATACATATCATTATGTCAAGTCTCATTGCCAGTTTGGCAAAGAGTATGGAGTGCCAGTTGATCAAAATTCGCCAGGTTGGCTAGATTTGAATAAAGATAATTTTGATTCTTACCTATTTTAAAATGTCATACACACTTTAACATACAAAGCAATAGAGTTTTGATAAATGCAATTGCGATACGTAATAGAAGAATATTTGATGTTATTTATGTTGTCTGAGTTGGCTCATGAATGCTAATTTCAGTGAGAGATATCTCTCATTTGACGGTATTACTCAGCTGTTGTCCACGGCGGGTTAACAAAGTTGTATGCTAATACAGACTAGAGGGACTACTTAGCGGAGTAAACCATAAAGTTAATTATTCTCTGCTATTTTATTACGCTATAAGTTTTCTTTATTGTAACACTTGCAATAAGGAATACGTCCCTCGAGTATGTCCCAGGCCTTAGGAAGAGTATTTGTCAACAGTTTCCGTGAACTGGCTAAAAGCTTGATCTATTACGTAGTACTTATATACTCTTTGGCTTGATCATTCTTAAAATAAAAGTATCCTGATCGTTTAAAAAGTATTTTGATTAGCCATTATTTTAAAAAGGGGATATGTATGACGTGAACAATTGTAGACCAATAACTTTGATTCCAATAATTTTCAAGGTTAAAAAAATATGACAAATTATACAGTTCAGTTGTATTATACACTTCAGTTTCATTTACTTAAAAAATAATCAAAATGGGAAAAAGGCAGTTTATGCGTGTTTTGATTTAGTTAAAAAAGTTACTGAATGCTTAAATGGTAAAAAGTTTCCCCTTGAAGTTAGAGGTAGTTCATTAGAATGGTTCACAAAATATTAAGAGAATAGAAAGCAATGTGTTGAGATATTAATATAGAGTGGAAACTGTAAGAAAATCTATAAGTCAAATTATCTTTTTGATGACTGCGGTGTACCAGAAGGTAGTTTTTAGGGCCATTACTTTTCGTAATTTTCATATACGACTAGCTGTTCCGGCGAACTTCGTTCCACCCAATCAGTTTGTATGGGAAAAAGTAAAATGTTGTTTTTCTAATTTTCTCCCAAGTTTTTTTTCCTTCTTCTTATCTTTTAAACCTTCCCTGGACTTGAACAAATAATTCAAAACCAAAATTAGCGAAATCGGTTCAGCCGTTCTCAAGTTTTAGCGAGACTAACGAACAGCAATTGATTTTTATATATATATATTTGCCTTATGCCATCAAAAATGATTTCTTATTTGCTGGTGATACTACACTTCTCATTAGAAGCAAAAACAAAAATGAGTTATTTATTTCAAACAAGTAAACCTTTGACTAAAGTAGCGGTATGGTTAAATGAAAATAATCTAAAAATAAATCTTACAAAAACAAAATCAATTTCAAGCACATCATACAGAGCTTAAAAATAAGATGTCATTTTAAATAATATTACTGTACTAACTTCCTAGAAATAAAAATTGATAATCGTTTAAACTTGGTTCAATAGGTGATTTATTCACTTTGTAATAGATTTGATAGGTTTGTATAAGTGTTGAGAATAATAAGAGTAGTGTCAATGTATATTTTTTAGCTTATCACGGGTATATTTCTTCCGTTTTGCTATATGATATTCCTATTTAGAGGAATTTCGTAAAATTAACTAGAATCTTCAGCTGCATACGAGCTGTTGTAGCATCAAACAGTTACATTCATACAAACCACTTTTTAAGTCACTTAAAATGTTACCTGTACCTTGTTTACATTTATTGGCTGTGTGTGTTTTTGTAAAAAAAAATATCATCATTTGTTCCAAACAAATGCTGAAGTCCTAGGTTTGTCACATTTTAGAAATAGTGTGAAACTACATGTTTCTAACCAATAACTCAACATTTACAAAAATTATGTGTATTGCAAGTCCATTCGTATATTATATAACCAAATTCCTGATAATCTTAAATTAAAAAGATTAATCCATTAAAAAGATTTTGAAAAACGGTATTTAACTTACTGTTAGAGAAAATGTATTATAGTGAAAAAATTTTTGAGACAAGAATAAAATGTAATAAAGTGTATCTGATGTTTATTTTTTTATTTTGTTTTACCGTTTTCCCTCCGGAACGGTGGTAGTTTACTGTAGGTAGGTTTAAATTTATTAACATTTTGAAAATTGTTTTTATTGACAATTAACTATTTAATGAATACAAAAACAGTGTTTTAAATAGTAATTAAATTATTAACTTTACAAATACTTGTTAAATTATTGTCACACAAGTTGGTAGAATATGACAATGAAATGGCTTAATAATTTGGTACAACTTTTTACAATTATATACCGCAAATATACATTGTTTGGTTTATTTTAATTTTTCAAAAGATTATTTTTAATAACGCAGTTCGATTGTGAACACGTATGAAATCAAAACGAGAATTTCCTTTACACGTATGTAATGAATATGTTAATTACATATTTTATTATTAAATGTTATTTTTAAATAATGTGAACCGTTATTATAATATCTACATCATTAGAATAAATACGAAATTAATGATATAACAGGGAATTGTAAGATAAATTTACCAGAATTCTTCATTTCGTTGAAAAGCGTATATAGAATGTTTTCTTTAATTATTCCAAACGTAATTTGCTTGAAAAAGTTCTGTATTTTTAAAACAACATTCATTTCATCGCTTCATAGTATATATTGAGTTATATTGGCTATTACCAAGTATTCCACCTCGTATATTTGTTTTATAAACACAACGGGGCTAAGATATTTTTATTAAATTCCGTTGGAGGCCGTTTGAACGCGTTCACTCCGTATGCAAATGGCCCCCGCCATAGCTGCACTCGCTGTGCAGCAGACAGATATTGCAACGCCTGTATATTTATAGCTATAACGATCCAGTTTATTGTTATCATGGTTAAGCCTTGCAAACCACACTATGTTTAATTGCTGTTCATTACGTGTATCCGTGGTTTATTGCACTATTAGCGTTTTGAATATTAGTTTAGGTGTTTGGTTTAGGTTTGCTAGTGTTACGGCCAATATTAATAATCAATCCTAATCCAAAACTCGCTTTCCAAGATTGATATTTTGATCCATTTTTATGTTATCGCTTGCCAATAACATATCTGTGGACTGGATTAATATGGCAATTAGTTAGGGGATAGGCCGGCGGATACGCAGTTATCTAGATTGCTTGAAATCCATTAGATTGAGATACATTATTAACATTGGCCGTTAGGGGGTAGAGGCAAATGTCGGGTATACAGTTTTGATTAATTCTGGAAATTTGTTTGTTTCTAATTTGTAAAGTAATAGTCAGCCTGGCAAACTTCGTTAAGAGATGATAACATTTTCCAGTTTTTTTTTTTTGTAAGAAACTTCTACGATGATCACACGAAATGGGGATTCATTTTTAAATTATTGATGATTGAAACATTTTTGGTCAAAAAACTTTTGACTTTTAGAAACACTATAAGGAGACTTTGTAAATAAAATACTCCTGTAATTTATCCAATTGTCAACAAATGCTGCGTTCCCAATACAAAATAAAAATAATCGAAAAATGAAACAGTTTCCTTCTATTACTCAAATTACTTCCCTTTTAAGTACACATCACTCATAAATACTTCAGGAGTCAGGAATTTTTAGTACTTAATTAAAAAAAAAAATCGCCCCTTTGATCTAGCGATCCGGTGCCGGAGCGGAATTCATGAGGTCGATAAAATGTGTTTTTTCATATATATTTTTTTAAATAACGTTGCCAGAATTGGACAGGCGTCCGGTTGGCAATGGGCTTATCCCCTATTACGGCGATAGGTTTATCACCTATCACTTTGTGGTACTTAGTGTCATCGGCTACTCGTGGGTGCGGGGTACCCTGGTTGTACTTTTGCCTATTTCTTCGGGGATATAGGTGTAAAAATGCAGAAAAATGATTATACTAAAGTAGTTGTTTCTTAAAATCTTTTAATCATAGAAAGTTACTCTCAAAAGTAACTTAGCATATGTTTTTATTTGATGTAGTTAAAAAATACCGTAAAAGTAGCTGTCAAAACTGTGACTTGAATTTATTTAGTAAATTTGAACACTGTATAGAAGATTCACGCAATAAAAATGATCAAACCATAGCAAATACCTGTGATTAAACAAATCTTTTGTCACCTTTCCCATAAAAACACAATAGCTCCTGATTTTATGGATAGTTGAACAAATATCTATTTCAAGTTGACCGTCTTAGAAAAAAGGGCAGATGTTGACATCGGACAAGAGCTTGAACAAACGAAGGCTGCCCTACCTATTGTTAAACAAACTATTGAAGATTCCTCGAATCACAAAATGTTTAGCTATTTGTAATAGTCCTATTAGGTGTTGTCATTCGACGTTGGTTTTGCGATTTAAATTTCATTTCAAATTTAGCCTTATTTCTTTGGAATAAGATGGGACATATTTAATTGTTAACCAAAGCAACAGAGCTGTCTACAGTTTGAATACGTCTGTAATAAATTAAATTTGCTTCCGCTCAATGATTTCTAAGGACGTCTCAATTTGTTTTTCTTAGGCACAAAAGAATTGCGTTCGTATTCTCTTTTAATTTTGTTCAAATGACGCGTACGTAAAATGATTGTGAATTATAAAACATTGATATTAACAGGCATGACTTAGTGGAAATTATACATAATCAAAGGTTTATTTTTATTAGTTGTCGCCCGTTGATCGAATTTCGACCATTTTAATATTTTAACATTCAAATTTTAATATGTTGTTGATAAGAACGCCATCTTCATTTCTCAAGACCAACTACTTTGTTTCCTGAATAGTTAGTGCGCCATCTGTGATCTTTTATCGTCAACATCAATTTAATTGTTTGTGTGTGCCAAATGCATGGTAGTTAGAGTGGGTAATATTTTATTTATTGATTTAATATTATTGAAAAATATTAGCGTTCTGCACTCCTTCTACACTTAATTTATAAGTGTGCCAAATTTATGCTCTTGCGTCCGCGCAATTTTCGTAAAAAGGGGTCTAAAGTTTTGGTATTACGTATTAATATACAGATTATAAAATTATTTCTTACTTTGTGTTTTCGTGGATTGCAGTCTAAACCTCATCTTCTTAAGTAACACGTCATGTTCTTTTCTACAATACTCTATTTATATGTACCTTACTGTATATCTTATATATAAAAATCAATTGCTGTTCGTTAGTCCCAATAAAACTCGAGAACGGCTTGACCGATTTGGCTAATTTTGGTTTTGTACTATTTATTCAAGTCCAGAGAAGGTTTAAAAGATAATAAAAAGGGAAAATTGCGAGGAAAGTAGAGAAAACAACTGTTTTTTATACAAACTAAAATGAACGAAGTTTGCCGGGATAGCTAGTTATGTATACAATATCATTGAAGAGCTAAACTTTGACACTCAAAGCCACGAGAGACAGCTAGTGAAGAATAAATAACCTTAAAGTATCTATATCTGATATTGGTAAGTGTATTAAAAGATACGCGCATTCGGTAGGCGGTACTCGACATTGAGTCAATAATGATATTTTGACTGGACTTACAAAGATCTGAACAAACACTTAGCACTGCCTACCACAGCGCAGAGGGCTGATATGCTTGGGCTTTGTTCGAAAAATATTATTATAATGTGATGTAATGTACATACCTAAAGGTTAAGAATCGTTAGTACTACGATAATATTTTGCTTATTTTTATTAGAGAATAAACAAAAAGCTTTAAAGATGAAATTGTTAATGATGCCTTGCAAACCAGAAGTCAAAAGGTTAGGTTAGGTTACATTGTTTAGCTATATCATTCTTAAAATCGGAGACATCAGTGATAAACTTCGTCTTCTTTCTTTAGGTTTTGGCCTTCACGTTAGTATTTAGCCATTAGTCAAGTAGAAATTTGCATCGAATTTTTATATCATTTTAAATTAATTATAATTAGTCATCAGTCATAAGTCGTCAGAAAGTCATGTCAGGCTCTTGGGTAAAGCGGTGGCTAATTACACAAGCTCTTGAGATTTGGCGGCAACGAGGAAATACACGATACGCCAATTTCTTAGTAATTATTTCATTTGTGCACTTTCACTGAACAAAATTGTACAAAATGTCACCAAAATTGACTAATTTCACTCAATATTAACACGAAATTCAATAATTATGAAAAAACTTCGACTGTCTTTTCTCTCGATGGCGCCAAAATCCCCGTGATAAACTTATTAAACATATTCGATACTAGCGTATGGCCTTTCGTCATTCAGATAATGTAGCCTTAACTAAACGTGGGCGAGGTGCGGTGCGGACATGATATATCCTCATGTAACGACAGTTCCTCATGAATACCTACTTTTTAATTTCGTTTCGTTATCGTAGTTTATCGCCTCTGTGGTATAGCGGTCCGGGTGTTGGACTTGACTGCATGAGGTCTCGGGTTCGAATCCCGGATCGGCCAACAAAAAGATAATTGGATTTTTCCAATTTTCTAATAAAAAAATGTTCGTCGGGATTGGAAATGTGCCCGGTTGGCGATAGGTTTGCCACCTATCACATTATGGGACTTAGTGTCTTCGGCTAGTCGTGGGTGCCCTGGTTGTGTCTCTGCCTACTTCTTCGGGGATATGGGCGTGAAGATACTTTTTTTTTCATTATAAAAAAGCTGTCATGTTGAGCATTAAATGTTTAAAATAAATGATGGTGGTATTTAATTTAATAATTAATATTGTATCTGGTAACATAGATGAGGTATTATCATGAGTTGATCTTTATTATGAAAATCGCGGATTTTTTGTATATGTCTGTATAAGTTACAAATCCTTCTTTTATAGCTTCGATGTAACTTAATTTAAAGGACTACATCAAAGCCAGCAGAGATGATTTTATTGAGTTCTGAACATTATTAGGGAAACCTAATAAATATAATTATGTTAAAACTAAATGTACACAAACATCAAGGTAAATGATAGAAACAAGGTAAGGTTATAAATCTTTATATATATAATTCTTCTGTGCGTGTGTATGTCACTGAACTCCTTCTAGACGGCTGGACCGATGTTAATGAAAGTTTTTGTGCGTGTTCAAGGGAATTCGAGAATGGTTTAGATTCACAATTTGGTCTCCTGGAAAATGTTTTTTTAATTAATTTTTTAATAATAAGTCGTTGTTGATTTTGGAATGTTTCACATCGGATCCGACAGACTGCGCTACTGTCGAAGCAGTAATGTCAAGCGATACGAAGTTTGCTGGGTCAGCTAGTGTTATATAAACCTAGAAACGGGACTACGCAAATATATAGAAGTAGGTTTCCACGAATCACGCTTTTGTATTCAAACATCAATAAATGTGCTTACTAAATAAGATAGAAAAATACATATTATAAAGTTTTTTTTTATATTTATATAAAAGATAATATTGTCAATTATTTCTTTTGAAACAGTACCTACAACTCTTTCATTTCAGAAATATTTGTGGGATAACCACTGGCACCAAAAGAATTTAAAATTAATTGAAATCATAATTTCTCAAAAACTTAAGTAGTGTTATAATAAGAAAAAGCAAATAAAAAGTTAAATTAAATTATCTACCTTATATATTATGTACTTATTTTGAGGAACTCGTTAAAGGTGACTAATAGTTTATAATTGCGCCTGTTCTTTTTTAAATCGTCGTAAGTTTTTTAAAACTATTATGACATTATATTTTGAATATAAATTATTAAAAAGTCCTTTCTTGCCGATCAGTTGCAATTTTAGTATTACTTGGTACTGTAATAAAAATATTCTCCATCAAGTTTTGTAACCCAACCTAACATATCTTTTTTATAAAAAAAAGTATCTTCACGCCCATATCCCCGAAGAGGTAGGCAAAGGCACAACCAAGGCACCCACGACTAGCCGAAGATGCTAACTCCCATAATATGATAGGTGGCAAGCCTATCGCCAACCGGGCACATATCCAATCCCGAGCAACATTTTTTTTATTAGAAAATTGGAAAAATCCAATTTTCTTTTTGTTGGCCGACCCGGGATTCGAACCCGAGACCTCATGCAGTCAAGTCCAACACCCGGACTGCTCGACCACAGAGGCGAGGATTTTTTTTATAATTTTGTTATTAGACCCCTTCCATTGTTTTGATCATATCTTCATGCTATTGGGTTATTTTTAAGTTAACTGTAAAAGATCTCTTGAGCACATCATTTCTAAGCATTATTAGTAAGAGTAAATACTGTGATGCAATTTGTCAAAAACTATTATTTGCATCTTAATAATTTTCCTTAATATTTTCTTTATCTTAATACTTTTTTTAAGAAAAATGCCATGTTGTCATTTTAAATCTTAGCAAGTGAGAACTTTATTTTTAATATTTCAGGGTCTTTGAAAATAGGCCAACTTCTTCACTGTCCTGAGGTAATTCAAGAAATTATATTGCTATTGATTTTTTTTACATTTTTGATCATAAAAGTGGTAAAATTGTGCAATATCCTTTTCATTACATTAATATAACAGCTTTGTCTTTTTAAAACTTGCTATTGTCTTGTTCCAGTTATAAGTGTAGGATTTGTATCGTAGGACACAAAATCAAATAGACGGCTCTTTTGACGGTAAGGGATAATCGTCGCTTATAGATGCTGTATCAGACGTTATTTATATTTTTTTGAATGACTAATGTGTTGCCAACCTCGCGGTTTTTACAACTTCACCGGGCTTTGTAGTTATTTATATGTTTTTTGTAATCCCATATTGCACTAAAATATACTTACAAAGGCACACTTAATTCCGTTGAGCATTTTCTCCTAGTTTACCCTGGGTAATGTTGACGAAAACATATGGGATTGTGTATGAAATTTGATAAGAAAATAATGGAAACAAAAAAATAATAATTTATTATGTTACAAGTGCGTTTCTATCTTATGTCTATAATCTTAGGCTGCGTATGCCATTCTAACGGCTACCTTACCTTCTAGAATGAAAGGTGATAACTAATGCTATGCTGACAGGAAATAAAGGATATTTGCAGAGTAGCATTGCTCTATTCTCAAGGCGGGCTAAGCACCCCCTAATGAGGTAAGGGTACCAATCCAGACAAGTTATTGCACAATACTTTACCTTCTAGTAAAATGGTAATGATAAAGGCAAACCATCTTTGGGGTTCATAGGTGATGTGGTACTATTCACAGAATGTTGTTTGTTAATATTGTGAATCCTTTGTAGAATAGACCATCTGCCTTCCTGTGCCAGGCAGCTCATAAAAGGCGATCATAGGCTTGCCGTCACTAACACCGTGACATCTGACTAGCTGGTAGAGTTTCGCAGCGACTCACCCGGATTGGTACCACCGCCTTACCTATTCCGGTTCGGAAGGTAAGGTAGCCCGTAAACTTACTTTTGCTCGAGGCCTAACATCCCGGCCGGTTGGCAACGCACCATTACCACCTTTGGTGTCTCTAAACGGCGGGAATTTCTCGCCATCAGAAAATCCGTCCGCTTGT
>NJDD01003941.1:0-13911 GCA_002245505.1 Calephelis nemesis
GACGTCGATAAGAGTATATTATGTACCTACATCGAATAAACCGATTTGATTTTGAAAATTTTGATTTTTGCTGCACAGCACTCTACTACCTAGCAAAACTCTTGCAAGTTGGAGTATTGAAAGGGAAAGAGTTTTTTATGATGACAAAAAATACATAATAAATGTTTGAGCTTCGATCCCGACTTGACATTGTCAATATACCACAGTACCAGCTTATTGTTAAATACTTCAACTTTCTTGTTTATGTACAAATATGACACTACCCATTGTAAAATAAATGTTAACTAGATTATGATACTAGTGCCAGCAATCAAAAAAGATTGAAGCTTACTACACCTTTAATTCTAGGATTGGTACCATCATATTATGTATTTGAATCATAATGATAAGTGCTCAAAATTGTTGACCCTAATGATTTGAAGGTCATGTTTATCACTAAGTTGACTTGAACAATTGAACTTCAAGATGGCAGTACACAATTGAAGTATTTTAATGACTGCTGTTTTGCTTTCAGAATAAAGATTTTAAAAAAATGTACCAATTCCGTTATCCAAAACTAAACGAAAATTGTATTTATGCTTACAAATAGTTCATGGTTTAAATATTTAACTCTGAGATAGCTCCTACAGTATGTTAAATCAGTATATATTTGAAAAATTACCAATTACTAAATTTAACTTAGGAGTTTACAAGTGGGTCTAAATTACTCTACATTTAACAGTTTAACCCAGGAACAAGAGACCATGAGCAACTCAAATGACATTAGGACAAATTTTTGGTAAACAGGACTTTGGTTAGTTTTACTAGCTGTTACTAGCTCTTGATTCAGGTAGGCATAATTTTTTTTTTATTGGGCTAAGTATTTATCTATAATAAAATGTGAAAATGGTGGTACTTCTGCGACTCACTTATTAAGCCATAACGTCATGATATGTTCGGGTTCGGAGGGTAAGGTAGCCGGTAAACTTACTTTTGCTCGAGGCCTAACATCCCTACCTCAGGTTGGCAACGTACCATTACCACCTTTTGTGTCTCTAGGCAGCGTGAATTTCTTACCATCAGTTTGCCTTCCTTTATCATAAAAAAAAGCTAATCTTAATTAATTGCTATTTTATTTCAACAATGTCACTCTCTTTAAAATAAGATATTTATATTACATAACATTGAAGATACAAAACACATTAAATGCTGTCAGATTAGTTTATGACGTTTCTACAGGCGTTTAATCTATTCCTTGGTTTTTTTTTTAAATAAAAACCTAAAACGTTACATGTCTGAACTAATTGACATATTTAAAATGTACCACCTCTTTTCGTTTTGTTTCTTCGGATAAAGAGAAGTTTAATTTGTACACAACAGAATTACCACATATTTTCCTTTAGTATGTTTTTTTAAGTTTATACATACAGAAACTATCCTTTGTGGTCTAACAGTCCGGCATCAAACTTGACTTCTTGAGGTCCAAGGTTCAATCCCTGGGTCAGGCAACAAAAAAAAAAAGAAAATGTGTAATTTCAATATTGTGATAAAAATAACATTGCCGAGGATTGGATCTGTGCCGTTGGTGAAAGGATTGCTACATACCACATTGTGTGACTTAGTCTTCGTCTTGTTGTAGGTGTCTTGATTGTGCCTCTGCCTACTTCTTCGGGGATATGAGCATGATGACACTGTTTATGTAAAAAGTAATATACACAACGTCTCTGTTATCCGGTATACTGGGAGCTAATGCATAGCTTTTTATATGTACAACATTCTATAGTTCTTGCGTCCCATAACGATGTTTAATTACATAAAACTATTTACTTAAAATTGTGTAACACACAAATTAAGTTTTTAATGCAAACCAAACTAATTTCACTCTCATGAACACAAGGTGTATGAATAAGCATTTATCAGAAGTAAAGTCATTCAGCTATGTGAGTTGAATGTGTTACATTTTTAGTTAAATTAGAAACGGAAATAAGACTTCAGTTGTTACATTTATCGCTTATCTAACAGTAGAAGGGCAGAGACATATTTATACACATGATTTGATAAAATGGTAAAACTATATAATTCAAAATAAATACAAGCTATTTACATGAAAGTAATTACCCACTGTGGTATCTGTTGCAGGTGTGAACTTAGCTTTACCAAATATTATGTTGTCAGATTTAAATTGATACTGATGACTAAACATTTAGACAGTTGTACAAGATGGTATTTTGTCAAATACAACACAAAAAGTGTAAGTAAAATTATAGCCTTTATAATAACATGTATAATTCCCATTTAACAAATGCAGTTTTACAGTTTCATTTTTACACTAAGGTTAATGTTTACTGTGGAAGTAAAAAATTAATAGCAATTCTAAATCCCATAGATAACAAGTATTAACTTTAAGAATATACCTATGGAGCAGAAATTAAAACAACGTTATTTCTTAATTAATGTATTACAAATAAAATACTTATCTTTACCAACTTATGCTATCATCAATTTGCCATTGGTCTGGAGATGATACTGAACACCTTAGAAAATAATAGACTGGTTATAGAATCACAAAAGTTGAACTAATTCATGTTATTTATCGCCGACCACGGCCACGGCCTCCACGGCCGCCTCTTGGACCTCCACGACCACCTCTGCCTCTTCCCCGTCCTCCTCTTGAACCACCGCGAGGGAATCCTTCCCTTCTTCCTCTGCCTCTTGGAGCATCATCTATCAAAAGAGTCTCCAAAGGCAAACTGTCCGGTAGTAAATAATAACGGATATTATTCCCACGTATACTGAGCGTTTCTAATTGAAGTTCTTCTTTGTTTTTGAGAGTTACTTTTACCGCTTTCAAGTGCGTGTTCATGGCGACATCGACGCCGGTGATAGTTCCATGGACAACACTGCCGTTCTTAAGCTCAATAGTGACAGTTTCATGACTGAGTTTCATCAAAAATCTTACTAATTTCATGGTTATAAACTGTTATTTGGGATATTTACTACAAAAACAAGGAAAGCGTCCCTTTGCAAATCTAACCTCAATCACTACCCGTCAAACAAAATATGGCGGGCGAAATGGGTTGCTATAGTAAATTGTAAATGTACAACAAATTAAAAGAGATATATGTGTTGCTAATAAATAAATAAAAATCGGAGATAATGTAATACTGGCCGAACATAAAATATTCTTTATTTACATATAATATATTTTTTTTGAAGATTTGATCAAGGAATGTAAACACTCTTTAGCAAGAGAACAGTTTGGCGCAACTTTCATATAAAAAAATAAAAAAATAAGTTTGCTATGTTTTTTATACGCCCAAATCATATGACACTAGTTGCCTTATATTTGAATGCCTTTATAGTTACTTCCAAATTATACGGGTTATAATTTTTCAAGTAAACTTTATACAAATTCGGGTTTGCTATGTATCTATGGAAGTCCCGCCTCTTATTACGTAGTATTTATATACTCTTTGCAAGAGAATTTGATAGAATTTGATGATTGAATATATAGTTTTTGAGTAAAATAAATTACGAAATAAAATATGAATACCGAAGATGTAGTTGATACAGTCGAAACCGACAAAGAATCGGAGGAAGAAGAAAAAGAAAAGTCTATATGTGCACGCTTAATATTTACGAATGAGCAGGTAAAATATTATCATTATTCATATTTTATTTCCACATAATTCACCAAACCCTTTAGAATCTATACCTACTAACCGTAGGTACTAGGTAGTCTTAGATTACACACAGTACCTAACTAAAATTATATCTTAAAATGCCTAACTCATACTGTGGGACTTACACCTGTATTCAAGAAGCTTACTTGGCTAAGTAATGATAAAACGCTGCGTAAAGTAAGACATTTAGCTATGCGTTTCTTACGTCAAGTCATCCAATTTATGAACAGTACTTCAGTTCTAAGTATTGTTTTTCATTACTTACACAAGTAAGCTTCTTCAATACGGGTTTTAGTGTTTTCAGCTAGTCGTGGTTGCCCTGGCTGTGCCTCAGCCTACCGCTTCGGCGATATGGGCGTGAATATAATTTTTCTAAAATGCCTACCGATTTTAAAAAATAAGAAGATTTTTTGCATTTTTAACTATATTTATAACGAAAGATAAACACTAAATTAAATTTTAAGTAATGAATCCATAGTCTGTTTATCTGCAATTTTAATTCAAATGGTTTTTCATGTAACAAACTCCGCTGCACCACAGCAATTTTGTCACATTGTTCATTCGAGAGTACTTTAAAATACAGTAAGAAACACTTTAAATAATTGGGAGTGTATAATTAATATAATATAAAATCCTCTCTTTTTTTCTTTTATTCCTACATTAGCATTTATATTTTTCTCAAATTAATGCTTATTATTACGAGAAGTATAAGATTTTTAACTTCCAATTAATATTTCCTACAAGCAATATAATATTTTAATCAAAATAAATGCAAAAAGGAGCTTGAAAGGTGACTTCACGTACGTAGTATCTCAAGTAGTCTGTGGGTGACTCAATTTAATTCAAATTCTCGATGGTCGTACTTTGTTAAATCAATATTAAATTAGGTAGGTTGTTGTCTACTAAGTGTTTTGAGGGGAAGTTTTATTTGTATTAAAATGGATTTAGATAACAACGACCTTCTCTGTATTGATATATCTGCAACAGCAGAGCTGTCTGAAATAGAAATTGAAGAAAAGGAATACCCTACTGAAAATAAGAAAGTTAAAGCTCGTTTGACTTTGACAGAAAAACAGGTCTGTAATTAGCGTAGCAACGGTAGGGGCTAGGGCTAGGCTAGTCGCTGCCATGCATCAGGATCCGAGGGTACCTTAAGCTTTGGGTATCTTTAAGGGACTCTCGGACCCTGAATAAGCTTTAATTCAACTAATAAAAAATTCACCCACATTCGGAATGTAAATAAAACCGTTGGTAACAATTCGATTTTAATTATTGTATTTTGATATAAGGTAATTCATAACAATTCTCGAATATCTCTGTTAAATTTCAACATAATATGGATTAAATCTGTAAAGCTAAACTCGCTAAGCATCACTATCTTCAAAATATTGTCTACATTAAAAAAATCTTAATTAAAATGAGTCAAATATGCTAAAAATATAATTCTGACGCATTTTAACACCAACACTTTGTTTCAATCTCACTCTTTCTCGGATCTCACTGTTGCTAATATGAATAAAAATTTACAGAAGTCTGACTTAAAAGAAGCATTCAATTTTCTCGACTTTCTTGGAGAGGGAACAATCAAGGCGGATGATTTACGTGTAGCTATTAAAGCTTTAGGTAAATATTATTATACTTTATTTTCAAAATTGCAATTCTGAGCAAACCGGATACTGTTCTTTTCTAGTCTATTTTTTATTTATTTTCTGCTATTGGAAAGTAAACACGCAGACGGATTTCCTGACGCGGACGGTAAGATATTCACGCCACCTAGAGACACCAAAGGTAGTAACGATGCGTTGCCAACCTGAGACCGGATGTTGCCTTGAGCAAATGCAAGTTTACCGTCTCCCTTATCCTCCGAACCGGAATACGTCAACGTCAAGCACTGACGTTATCACGGCATGAATTGGTAAGGCGGTAGTACCAACACGGCGAGTCGCTGCAATACTCGACTACTTTGTCAGATGTCACGGTGCTAGTGTCGGTAACCTGTGCTCGCCTTTTACAAGCTCTCTGATAGGAAGGCAGGTGGTCTATTCTGCAAAGGAGCCCGGGCCAACACGGGGAAATCAGGAATATCCCGACGTACACTTACTTCATTATGCGATCTTTTAAGGATAAGTAAGGATAAGTAAAATTGTTTGTAAGTTATAATTTAAATTGTAATGAGAATAAAACTATTTGTTGAATGAATGTTTAAACATTGTGTATATAACTAAATAATCAGTTTTTAAAAATATTTAAATATTTGCACACCACAATGTGGTAGAATATGTTGGAAAGCTTAAATAATTTTGTAACAACTTCAACACACATATTCCGCAAATAAATATATTTTCTTTTCTTTTCTTTTCCTTCCAGCCGTATTTCCAAAGAAATATAATTTGAACACGTTTAATTAATTTATGAATAGGCTTTTCCTCGTTTAACAAATTTTTATGTTAAAACCTGACGTTGTTTTCCAACGAATAAAATTATATTGTTAAATATAGTCTATATCTAGAGTCACTTTCCATGTAAGTTGTGTGACATTTATTTTTTATTCCCTTTTAATGTTATTCTTGAAGTCATTTTTTATACAAACTTCGACCTCCTTTGTCATACTCACCGGGTAATAGCAACCATGTCAAAATCAGCTCAGCGCTGTATAGCATTAACGTGAAAGCTAAACTGAGGGATTTTCACATTTAAAAAATAACAATGTTGTTGATTACACGGAAGACAAACAATATTTTTTTATTATCTAGGCGGATATCACACTGCCGCTGTATATCGCTCCGGTATGTGACGATGGAAATTCAGTGTCTTATACCGTGTAGTAGAAGTAAACAAATCAAGATTTTTCAGAAAAATGTTAAAATCCGTATCAAAGAACACCGTAGCAGTATGCGGCACAGTGAGATATCCATTTTAGGGTCAAGAACCACGTTTCTGCCTTAAAAAAAAGTACATTTTTTTACATAATGACATTTTGAACAGGCTACGAACCTACGAAAGAAGAACTACAAAATTTGATAAACGGCGTTGATAAAGGCAACACTGGTAAATTGAGTTTTGAAAACTTTGAAACTGCCATAATGCGTAAAATAATGTCGTTGGACAGCGACGGTGATATCATGAAGAGTTTTCGCTTATTTGACTTGGACGATACAGGTAAGTCTAGGCAGGCGTCGGTCACTTTTGTTGCCGTGGCATATTTATGCATATTTATCTCTTTTTTGTATGGTACTTTACGAGGGTCAAACTGAAAGTTCTTAGAAAATCAAAAACTAAGAATTCTAGCAAGTTATTAGTTTTATTATAACTTTTCAAAATAGCGTCCATTTACATCAATACATCGCTGCATTCGATGGAACCATTGAGAAAATCACCTTGCCCACTCGGCCTTAGGGGTCTCTTCGACGGCGTTTTGAAACGCAACCACTGCTTCTTCGGCGTTCATAAAATGTTTTCCTCGAAGTTTTTCTTTTATTTTCGGGAATAAATAAAAATCGCAGGGTGCGAGGTCTGGGCTATACGGCGGGTGACCAAGTAATTCCACGTCTGAGGTCGCCAAATAGTCGATCGTTTGCCTGGCGGTGTGCGACGAGGCATTGTCGTGATGAAGGAGGATCCTGCTGCGAGGTCGTTTCTCTCGAACTTTTTCCAAGACAAGTGGCAAACAGTTGTTAGTGTACCACTCTGCATTAACCGTTTTCTGATCCTCTAAGACAACTGCCGCGTAATGACCTGTCTTTCCGAAGAACGAGGCCACCATCTTTTTTCCAACACTTCGACCTCTCTTCACTTTAGTTGGCAACTCTTCGGAAGGAAACACCCACTGAGCAGACTGTCTTTTGGTTTCCGGATCATAACAGTAAATCCAGCTTTCGTCACAGTATGTCGAACACAGCATTTGAGTCACCTCCGTTAAATTTTTGGATCATTTCTCGGCACCAATCAACACGGCGGAGTTTTTCAGCCTCGGTCAAATTATGCGGTATCCAGTGGGCACAAAGCTTCCTGACCGCTAAATGTTCATGGAGGATTTTGTGCACTTAACTCATACCTATTCCTAGACTTGTCCGAATCTGCTGATAGGTAACTCTTTTGTCAGTCTCTATCATACGCCGCACAACACTGATATTGTCTTCAGTCGTCGCTGTAGAAGGCCGTCCCTCACGCAAATCATCGGTGAGATTAGTTCGACCACGTTTGAATTCATTAAACCAGTTGTAAACTGTGGCACGAGATGGGGCTTCATCGTGAAAAGCCAATCGAAGTCTATCATAACTTTCTTGTTGACTTATATGACATCGAAGTGTCATAAAAAATCATTGCACGAAAATTTTCTCGGCTTAAATTCATTCTGACGTGCACAGACAATTTTCAATTTGCCGCCAAATCGTAAAACAAATGACAAAAGAATGAAATGTATACTCAATATTATTGGTAAAGAGTTCTATTTTCAAAATTTAAACTTATTTTTTTAATATAATGCTTTTAAGTTGCCAGTTCTAAAAACTTTCAGTTTGGCCCTCGTAGTACGGGACAAATCGAGAGAAGTAGGTCGTGGCGACAATAAGTCTCCCGTATGCTCTGCTTTTTAAGGGACTGACTTTCTTTCTTTTTCTTCTTCATTTAGGGTTTTTTTGCAAAATGGTATATAAATCTATATAATAAAGAAAGTTTTAGCACTTTCAGATTGAAGAGTCACGTGCGTTTTAGACTTAATTCACACGTAAGATAATGACACGACAATCACAAGCACACTGCAACTACAAGTCGCTGTCGGCCACAATTTGGTATAGAAAATAAATAGTAGAATTCAAAGGCTTTTGACGTCGTTATCGACGACGTGGGTGACATCGACCACTTCGCGATCCCATCTTTCATGATATTGATAAGCAAACAAACAGAAGGATTTCCTGATGGTAAGAAATTCACGCCGCCTAGAGACACCATAGGTGGTAATGGTGCGCTGCCAACCTGTGGCCGGGATGTTAGGCCTCTAAAGTAAGTTTACCGGCTACCTTACCCTACGAACTGAAACAAGCCAACGGCAAGCATTGGATGTTATAGTGGCAGGAATAGATAAGGCGGTGGTCCCAATCCGGGCGAGTCGCTACGAAACTCTACCACCTAGTAAGATGTCACGGTGTTAGTGACAAACAAATTCATTATAAAATGTCTATTGACAGGTTTCATAAGCTTGGAAAATGTGAAACGGGTCACTCACATTCTCGACATTTGTTTGACTGATGAAGAAATAGAAGAGATGATTGATGATGCTGATAAAGATTACGATGGATATGTGAGTCTGTCTCCATTTCCCTTTTTTATACATAGTTGCCTATTTATAACTGTTCTTTCTTTTGAGTAAATACCTATGAGACAAGTGAGTACGAGGTGGAAATTTAACTCATACTTCCCAGGAAGCTAAGGTAAAGGCAATAACAAAACTGATTTGGAAAAAGTTAAATATTATGATCTAAATTTTATAAACTACATAGTAATCGCAGTTCGTATCTTAACATGAATTAAACACAGATTTTGTTACCATTAAGTTAAAATGACATTCTTTTTAGAACTATGTTTTCATTATAGAGAGTTTATTATGAAGTAAGTATTTCTAACAATCAAGTAAAAGAAATAATATTTTCGCGCTCCTATCCTCGAAAAGGTAGGCAGGTATATAACCAGGGTGCTGATTAAGTATCTCAGTTGCCAACATCAAATGACGTCATTTTGTGTTTTCTGCCTCTATTGTATTTTTGTTAGTCACTGGAGATAGCAAATGTAAAACACGTCATTTGACAGCTATTTCTTGTACACTTTTCCATTTTATTTGGCAACTGAGAGACACAATCAGCCCCCAGGGCATCCACAGCTAGCCGAAAACAAGTCTGACAATGTGTTAAGTGGAAAATCCATCATCAGTCGGGCACATATCTAATCTCGGGCGACGCTGCCTGTTTCTTTTAGAAAATGGATAAAACACATCTTTTTCGTTTTGTTACCCGACCCGAAGTCGAACCCTTCACTTCATGATGTCAAGTCCGACCACCGAACCACTAGATAACACACAGGCGGTCATATACATATTCAAACAATTACTTTATTTATTTATTTATTTATTTATTAAAATTTATGCACAATATTGTACACAGGTTAAACTTAATGCTATATGGCATTCTCTACCAGCTAACCCAAACAGATAAGAGAAAAAAATTAAACGACTAGGGTGCACTTAAAGCAATGATATTCTTAACATTGAATAAACAAAAGCAATTAATTAAACTAACTAAAGTATATGTACAGAGATCTACATACAAATCTACGTGCCATAACATAACATAAAATACATAAATATACTTAATAAATAAAAATAAATATATACATACATACATACATACATACAAACATTACTTTCTTTGACCTGTGAATTAAGCCGACTCAAAACTCCTTTGAAGTAGAATTCATTCTAACTTTGGTAATTAGTTTACGAAGTCTGATGTCGATGATAAAACTTTGTTTTATTTCCAGGTGTCAGTGCAAGAATTTATGAAAATGATGAAAAATTCTGTTGATATAGTTACTCTTTAATTAAGTTTTCAATTTTGATTAAAATGCTGTAATTAAGGTCAACTATTTTTGCCTAAACTGTAGCTATTAAACCTTTCACTTTTTGAACGTAAACAAATTAAATTAAATTTAACACATATGTTAATTACGATTTAATAATCTTAAAATAAAAAAATAACATTCACCCGTACAACATTTTGACCAATCGAAAGTTTCCGTTTCGGCCAGTTTCAGTTTCAACTTCTGTTTCTTACTTACATCAGATTTCAGTGACAATAGAAATTTGTAACATACGGAAGTAACATATTTTTGTTAAACGATTATTTAGTATGTACAATAAATAAATTAAATGAATACCTAGTGGAATTCCAGTTACCGGCGAAATTTACAGAATAACGCACAATATTAATAGAATTTTTGGCGAAACCGAAATTAAAACCGAAGCTAAAACCGAAACTCTTTGATCATTTAGAATAGGTAATATGGTAAGGCGTTCCCTTCTGCCGGCCATATAGCGCTGCCTGGCCATATGTTGTGATTTATAAAACTGTTTTACTCATGATCGCCTGGTATATATTTAAGCATTTCTATGTTTGTATTAGAGTCGTCAACTAACACCCATAACACAAGCATAAAATTTGCTTACTTTGGGGTTAGATTAAAGTTGTGTAACTTATCTTATTATACAGGGCTTTCTCAAATTAGTTAACGATATTTTAACCACGGGCTCGGAATGCGTGTCTGGAAACATAAAAAATAAAAAAATCTTAAACGAAAAATAAATAAAATATTACAAAAATTAATTCTCGCAAAAACGCATGGGGGTCAACGAACTCTCATTCGCAGCTCACAGCTGATTGTCTCACCGCTCACGGCTGCCGCGTGAATTGTCACTACCTAGTACCTAATTACATAATACCTAGGCTACTAGGTATTATGTAATTTATTATTATCTGTTAAATTGCTAAAAGCCCTTAATGTTTTTGTTTTATCGAAATTTTTATCAGTTAAAAAACTTTACACACATTACAAATATCTCGGTCCAGTATTTTATTTTTTAATTTAATATGTAATACTTACCTAAGTATTAATTATTAGTGAGCCGCGAAAGTAACCGCTGTTGCTAAGTCATAAAAAATCATAGTTGTAAGTTCTGATCAAGGTCATGTATCGATGCGCTTGCCGCTTCGATCGTCCGTCGTCGACTCCCGCCCCGCGCTAGGGCGCTACTTACAAATTTTTATTTCTAATACAGTCATTTTTAAAATCAGTTGATTTTTGATCGTGTTTGGGATGTGTTATGTTTTTTGCGTTTATTTTTCGCGAAGTGTTCATGAGTACCTTTCCAATGGTGAAAATTTAATAGAGGGTGGCTAGTGTGATCACCTGACCTGACCTGACGCCTCCCGACTTCTTCATGTGGGTAGGGTCGAAGATTTGACTGACGTTGTGAACCTTACAATTGAACTGACCTTGCCTTAAAAAGTTAAAGGAAAATAGGAACCTACTAGCAATACTTAAAGACACATCAACAACCGTGCTAAGTTTTGCATTGAGTACCTACAATGGTGGATATGTTTAAATATGGATGTAAATAGTGTGATTAGGTAGGTACGTAAATCATTTTTGTAGTTAGGTGCATACGTAAACCTGATTCTTATCTTTACCACACGCCTACATTCACTAGTTTTTTATGATCAATTAGTTCAAAGCCTATCATTGGGATAGGACACTCAATAAATGTAACACTCGCGCCATACCTAGAATCTAGGTGTCACGTGTCGTCGGCCGTCGCGTACGGGTAACGGGTCATTGAACTCAAGCAACTGAATATGAGTTATTTAAAATGTTGTAATTAATTTATTTTAAGTCTGATATTTTTTTTTAATATTTTTAACTGATTTAGTAATATATTCAGAATGTCCAGGTAAAATATCGTGCACTAATTTGAAAAGACCTTATATATTTACTATTTTATTTAATAAATATATTTACATAGCGCAAAGCTGAGTTCCATGAAAATGGAGAATTGTTAATTACTTATAAAAGAAAAAAGCGATCCATGGCATTTCCTAGCACAAGTTATTATTTTTTAATTGCATTAAATTTGAAATAGTGTCAGACGGCAATAGTGGTGAATAAAAGAAGAAGAAACCGAATCCGGCCTGTTTGTAAAAAAGGTATTGATGTGGAAGCTGTAAGGCAGGTATGCAAGGATCGTGACATTTGCACTTTATACTTACCTACCTATCGCGTGAGGGGCTTGGCGTGAAGATAAATTTATGGAACGAATGATGAAACTGACACTCGATTAACTAAAAAAAGGCTTGTTAACTCCACAACAATAAAAAATAAATGTGTTTAGAAAATTAATGTTATTCGATTTCTCCAGTATTTGTAAGCCGAATTTCAAAAATTCTTTTCATGTTTGAATGTGTGTACTGGGATAATACCACTATTGCCACCAAATCAGGATGTGCTGTTGAAATTCCAGAATAATCGATGTTTACGAAGGACCTCCTATGAGAACCTCTTACTAAAGAGTGCTTATATTCCTTGCGAAGGATTATTATATTTAAGAACAGATTATCTGCCTCCCTGCCAAGGACTTCGTAAGAGGCGAACATAGGTTAATTATAGGCCTTCGCTAACGAGACCCTATTAATAGGGTGCTGTGCAACAACTAAATATGTAGGTATTTCTATTTCTATGCTACAAAGATATTATATAAAAAAGATAAAGTATTGCTCATAATATACCTATACCTATACAGGACTTGCTCTAATAGTATAAAGTAGAGAAAATGTGTCATATGTGATATGAGAGGCTCGTACTAGAGCACATAACGCAACCGACCTCCGCTTCGAGCAGACGCCTGGTGACCGCACGATTCACAGCCTTTGTCAAGGCTGTTGTGTCTTGCCACTGCCGAAGTGTGTCCTTTGTTTTTTAAACCATTCATCGATCAAAGACGAAAGTTTTATACCGTACATATACGTATTATCTAACGCCAACTAAGTCTGCCCTCCTCCATCACTCTCGTTCCTGCCGTTCGCGGGTCGCAGCCGCAGCGCAAGTCGCTTGACGCAAGACCATCGAAGAAAGAATAACGTACGTAAGGCTCACACCAACACGCACATTAGGGCTGTGTAGGTACACACCCCTGTTGCCACAAACGACAGGGGCCCATAGGGTCCCGCGCCGTGTAGGTCGTTTTTCCCCCTGCCGCCAGGGGGAATTCAAACACTCTCCATTTGTCGAGGGTCCACTATGGACCCTCGAAAACTTACACCCCTTGAGCGATTCCTCGGGGATTGCCATCCTGGTGTCCTGCAGGAATGGCACGTCTTTTCCGTTCCTCTCAAACCGTCATCCCAAGCCGCGGACGCGCTTATGCCGTCGTTCGGGCGGCCGGCCGCCAGCCCGCCGTTAGTCTCGCGCGCGTCGCTACCTGCGCAACCGGCTGCGCTCGCGCGCCCGCCGACACCCGCCCCGTCGGCCGCGGTCTCGCGTCCGTCGACTCCCGCCCCGCCGACCGCAGTCTCGCGCCCGTCGGTACCTCCGCGTCCCATTAACGCCTCGCCCGCCTCACGGGCCGAGTCTCCGTCCGCTCGCTCGGACGACACAATTGTAGACGTTGACGAGTACATGAGTACCGGCAACGAATCAGCCTCGGACG
>NJDD01003942.1:0-28263 GCA_002245505.1 Calephelis nemesis
CATAAACATAAATAATATAAATAAAGTAGACAGCAAACAAAACAAGATTTCTGTCTATACATAATTATATATGAATATAAACATATATATAATATAATACGTTGGCTGCCCTAGGCCTACGAAAGATTGCCCTTCCCCCCTTATGTGCTGTATAGCATGCAAAAATTAAATCAACTATAGAAATTAAATAAAAATGAAAAAAAAAACGATATTCAGTAAATTATTTAATTATCTCAATCAGTATTTCAGATTTTTTTACCTTAATTATCCCCGTGTTAGTCCGGGCTCCTTTGTAGAATAGACCATCTGCCTTCCTTGCTAGGCAGCTCGTAAAAGGCGAGCAAAGGCTCACCGTCACTAACACCGTGAATTCTGACTAGGTGGTAGAGTTTAGCAGCGACTCGCCCGGATTTATACCACCGCCTTACCTATTCCTGCCGCCATAAAGTCATGACGTGTTCCGGTTCAGAGGGTAAGGTAGCCGATAAACTTACTTTTGCTCGAGGCCTAACAGCCTGACCTCAGGTTGGTAACGCACCATTACCATCTTTGGTGTCTCTAGGCGGCGTGAATTTCTTACCATCAGGAAATCCGTCGGCTTGTTTGCCTTCCAATATCATAAAAAAAACCATTTCTATTTGTGAGAAGCAATGAATCGTTATTCACAAATTGTCTTTTGCCTGGCTTTCTGAGCAGAGCAAATTTTGCCGCCCCCTAAATTTTGACGACATAGGCCCAAACCTACTCGGCCTATTGGGAAATCCGCCCCTGAATGCAATACATTATACTCTAGGGCTGCTTAAAGTTATAAGATAAAAATATGTTTACTGCTAGAAGAGTAACTGGACTATTGTGATTAGGATTTCTTACAGAGTAGTCTGCTGTCTGTTAGAGGTTTTCTACAGAGGGTTCTTTATGTGAGCAAAGTAACTAGAGTTTACTAGGAATCACGACTCTCCTGATGGTAAGAGACAACCGTAGAGACATCATGTATGTTATCGGTCCGCGGTCCTATGACCATGATTTTAGACCTATTTTGCAAGACTGCCGGCTACCCTATCCTCCGAATCGGAAAACGACCAAGTCATCCTGACCACCTCGTTGGTCAAGTGGCTAGCGTACGCGCCTAACTACATCAATCAACCGCGAGGTTCGGGTTCGTTTCCTGACGGGGCAGGCATTTGTGTGATGAACATTTAAATGTCTGCATTTCCGGGTCTGTATGTTTCTTAAATTTATTCTGGTATTAGTATAGTCGACTAACACCCACAACACAAGCTACTCGTATTATTTACTGACTTTGGGGTTAGATTCAATTTGTGTTACTTGTCCATAACTGAAGTTATACTTCTTTTGGCGCGTTAGGAAAAAATGATGAGGGTAAATTTTTACGATGCGCGCGCACACCGTCACGAAAAACCGACATGATGAAGTTAGCTATAGATAACATTTTAGTTTTTATTAAATATTAAATAAACTTTATTTAACTAAATAATGCATTATAATAAAACTTTTAATGTGTTAAATACCTTTTTTCTATGGTTAGTGTCATTTTGGCTACAAATGTAAAATAAGGCAAAAGATAAAATTTTTAAAAAGATTTTTATCTTATTACGCCGAAGAAGTATAACTTCTAACGCGTGTACATAAGTACACACACAATTTTTTTTATTTATTATGGCAGCAAGAATAGGTAAGGTAGTAGAAGTTGCTGCACAGCACTCTACCACCGGTGATGTTTTTGATAGTGACCTATTTAACATGTCTTCGCCACTTACGACCTGATTGTCAGAAAGGCACATGTTATCTTCTACGTTACGGACCCGGGCCGACACGGAGTGTTTCATTAAAACCATGATACCATATCTTAAAGGCTAAAATATTTAGTTACTAGCTGATCTGGCGAACTTCATACCGCCTTAGCGTAGCAATGATAGAATGATAGAAGAATAGTAGAAACTACTTTACTTTGTATAGCTGGCCTATCTTACGTATGAGTACCTATTCAATTCATGAGTACCTATTCAAAAAAAGAATTAGTGAAATCGGTCCAGCCATTCATGTGTGATGCCGTTACCAAGAAAAACGGGTTTCATTTTTTTATATATAGATGCGATAATTCGTCTGGTTTGACACTAGCACATCTTACTTATTCCTAACGCTTTGATGTCAGTCTCCGCCAGTTTCGGTTTAGGAAGATTACGTACCCACACTTACATTCCAAGTGTCAACACAGGGCTTCGGGTTGGTAACGCACCATCACAACCTTTGGTGTCCAATGTGTATTTCTTACCATCTGGAAATACGTGTGGTTGTTTGCTTTCCAACCCCTTTCTCCATTTAACTATGCAAGGTAATAATTTTACTATGTAAGTGAACATTTAAAGAGCGAGTAAAAAGTGCGATTTTTAAGCTAATTTCACTCAACGGCTTTCTACTAGTATACGAGTCTACGAGTGCATGGATTGATGATTTAGTTAAAAAAAAACACATCTGAAGCGAATTCATATTTCGAATTCAATTAGAATTAGCAAATCGTTTATTTTAAATATAATATACTTTAGCAGGAAGTTTCTTGTAAGAATGTATAATTTTTCATTGACCCATAAATTGGCTTACTCTGTGGGGACGAGACACATGCGCAGCAAGATTATTTTTAGTGCATGTCTAGGTATATCACAAATTATTAAAAATAAACTTATATTCCTGTGAACATATATTAAGTTTTCAAAGATATACTGGGATTTAACCATTTGAATTTAGATTTCTTTGAATTTTTCTCTCAGGGAAACCCTTGTGAATGTGTATGACATTCTTGTGTTTGTTGTGGAACTTTTAGGAATAAAGCCGATATTCCCAAGAAATAGGTTTTATTCAGTATTATTTGGTATTATTTGTAGGAGTTAGATGCGGGCTATAATATTAGTATCACGTAACAATTGTATGTGTCCTATGCGATGTAAATAATATGTTTTACGGTGACATGTTATTTCCTTGACGGTACTTTGTGTCTAATTAATTATCTTTAATTATTAAACCCACTGACACTAAAAGCTAATAATTATTTATAGCTTTAAACGAGCAATTCTTTTAACATCTATGTAGCAAATCCATATTTATGAATATTTTCTGAATCTCGAAAATATAGTATATCAATTTAGATATTACGAAGGTAACAGGAGATCTCTACGGTAGACTATAAGGATAGGGGAATCGTTTTACTCCGAATTTAACGCAAACGAAGCCACGGGCAAATGCTATTTGATTTATGTTTTCTAGTGTGGTATTTTTCGCTAAGAAAGATGTTTTGCTTCGAACATTGCAAGTGTCAGAAGAAACAAAATATTGTTGTCGTATGTAATATTTCTGTGTGTAGAATAAGTAGCTAGTTAGCTTAATATTTTCGTGGTATCACTGAAATTTATTTTTGGTCTCGTCTTTCCTTATTTACGATTACCTATTTATTACATCTAGGTATTTTATTGCCTACTCTGTTTTTCTATTAAAATATATGTAAAATAATTATTTTCTATAAATATTAAAACATTTGCACAACACAGTTTGGTAGAGTATATTGAATTGCTTAAATAATTTTGTACTTAACATTTTTTTTAACACACATATTTAATTTCATTTCATGTCATTTCGTTTGTCCTTCTTAACACGTCTCAAATGATTTTAACTTTTGCTTCTACTTAACTAGCAACCCAATTTTACAAACGTCACGTTTATTTCGTTCGTATCCTTCCTGAATTAGATGTGTAAATCAGAATGGGCACAGTGGTTCGGCCGCCTCGTTGGTCGAGTGGCTAGCATACACGCCTAACTACACCGATCATCCGCGAGGCTCGGGTTCGATTCCCGACGGGGGCAGTATTGTGTGACGAACATATAGGTGTGTGTATTTCCGGGTCTAGGTGCTTATTAAATTTATTCTGGTATCTATTTAAGTATTTCTATGTATTAGAATCGTTGACTAACACTCATAACACAAACATATAATTTGCTTACTTTGGGGTAAGATTCAATTTGTGTAACTTGTCTAGGGATATTTATTTATTTATTATAGTAGTCTAGTCACCAAATGCACCAGACGTATCTCTCGTAGACCTGGCTCATCTAGGATATACTAGTTCACCTGAGATAATTGATTTGGAGTGAGAGTAGTGTACAATTATTTGGGAATTCGCATATTTATTTGCGAAAAAGTAAGAAGAATGCATTTTTTTGCGCCGCGAAAGTTAGTTCTCTGTGTCTTGTAGATAAATTAGGGGTAAAAAGTACACCGTTATAAATCGTAATATAAAGCGATTACCTGTCAGAGACATGTCCATAAAACAAACTGCCTACTAAAATCCCGACTTGTAAAATTGATTGAGCCAAGCTTCCTAGTTGTCTTCTGTCACAAATGAGGTCCCACGTACTAGTCACTGAACTGTGGATGGTAGACTGATCGTACACTGGATTTCTACACGGACAATGATTTGTTGTATTATAAGATTCCTCATCCATACACACAAAATCCACACTGGGCAGTATAAAAACGACGTTAATCAGTTGATAATCCGTGGGCATTCTACCTATGGTTATTAAAAACAGTATCCAAATTTGGTATCTTCCAAATCTTCCTGTTATGCTTTCTACAGCGTCGTCCGATGTCATCTTTTACTAAATTTTGATTAGCGCCACAATCAGAAATACCTTGATATTTAATTGTCAAACATATTTTATAGAAGTAGCTGGTACGAATATATTTGACTTGTAAATTTATTTTATACAATAACGATAAAATAAATATCTCTGTTACACGTGTTTTATCTATGCTGCCTCACGTTTTAATACGGGATTTGTGTATTTAGATATATTATAAACGATAGTATACCTACGATACGACTTTCTTGAGTACGTTAGGAACAATCAGAAAATTTTATTACATTGTTTTAAGTGCATGTGATGTTACACAATAGATATGTTTCACCAAGGGCCGGTTCTTTCAATTCTTATCTTTAATTATTATAAGTAAAGATTACATTGTATAATTCAATTTAGTTTCGTCAATGCTATTGGATTATTTTAATTTTTTGGTCATAAGAACCCTTGCTTAATTAAATGCAATTGAAATTATAATTAAGTTATAATTACAGGAATTTCGTGGGTTAGTCGTGTTTATCAAAACTGAGTTTTTTTAATGTCAGTGTTTTTAAAGCTTATCATATTTATGGTATTGATCTTTTCTCAAAACGTAACATGAATAAAGTTACGTTTACCGTAACGTGTACCTTTTGCCTAGTAAAGAAAGTGGACTTCATCACTCATCCAGCCAGTTTACTATTGGATATACTGTTTTTGTTGCATGTGATACTTGTTTAATCAGAATAATAAAACAGGATGTTTAGGTTTATTAAACAACAAAGGATTCAAAAAGGCAATGTCATGATTTTTTTTCGTTTGATGTAGTTTGTTTAGCACTTTATTATTTATCGAGACACGTGATACTTGTAAATTATCACGTTTATTGCTAGTGTAGGTAAAGTCTTATATATGATGATTGGTGGAAAGCGATAGGTTAGTTTACATTTACTAATTCATTGTTCATCTCTACGAGTTTTGCAAATTTTGTTATTGCGAAGGAAGGATCACGTTAACAAATACCTAACTAAAAATTTTAATTTTGATAACAATTTATGATTACAGATCTTGGTGCGTAAAGTCTCAATATTTAAACTCTAATCTGGACCACTTTCCTAAAAATCATCAAGATTTTAGTGACGAACAAGGAAAAAGATTCCGTCAACAATTTTCACCTTGGACGAACGAATACGTCACGTGTCTAAGGCAAGAAAACTCGTAAAATTTCATTTTTAGCTGATAAAATTATCTAAAATTAATGTCTTTAAATTTTGAATTTTTCTACAAAATTACACTTTTGCCACATCCCTAAAACAAAAGATGATGGATGAAAACTTTTTTATTTTCGCAGTCAGGATACCATATGCCAGATGAAAGCATAAAAAAACCTTGTTAATATGTGTAATGAAAGCTCCACTGCGTTCCCACGCTCCTTACATGTTCGTATTTAAGTCCTTTTAAGTAAATTATGTGCACATCGCAATATTGGAGTTGTGATGTGAAAACCATAATAATTTGGATCCATAATAATTCCACAAGTGCTCTCAGTCATATCAGTCTAGGAGAAAGAAAGCGTTCAGATTGACAAACCACAAGACCGCAAACGCCTTAACTGTCCCTGCCGTCATAGCGCCAGTGCATGCCCTTGATGTGTTGTGTTAAAATAATTCTTTCCAAAATGAATTTAGCAGTTACTAAAAGTTCACCGGAAGCTCATGGACATTTTGTTTTTCGTGAACTTAATAAAGAGAAGTAATTTTCTTACGTGTGGTATCTTTTGCGGTTTGTGTCGGACTACTACCGATTGAAATCGCACAATGTTCTCGATTTCGCCAGGTGCAAAGGCTGTGAAAAAGCTTTCGGACACATCCACTGCCCCGGCGGAGCCCAGTGCCCACCGCCCTTATCCGCTCTTCGTGTCCCTATCTTGTACAGAGAGGGATACCGAAGAAAGCCGGCCTAATCCGATTGAAATTCCTGGGGCCTCACCTTGACCTCAGATACTCAATACTACCAGTTAAGTGTGTGTTGTATACATCTGGGTATACAAGATGTGGTAAGATATTGACAATCCATTCATTACACACTGTTCTTCCTGTTTTGTCACAATAAAATACATGTAATTTTTTTGTGTCGAGGAGTTGCAAATTAGACATTTTAAATACAGTTGTATTGCTAAGGAAAATTTCAACAGTTTATACCCATAAATTAAACTAATAAATTTTAACTTTGTGATTCTCTTAGTTTTCTAAAAGGTTGACCTTAACTTTAGATATTTATGTTTTGTATGATTGTAGCCTAGAAGATGAAACATTGACACACCTAATTATTTAAATATTTCTGTGTTGCTACAGATGTATTCTGTAATTATTATTCAAATCAATGTTTTTATGTGTGATATTTTACTAAAATATTTACACGAACAATAAATATTAATTTCCTTATTATTCTGGTCTACTTAATTCGTTTGTTTGAGCTGAACTTGATTAAATTCTGTAAAAATGTATTTTTTATTAAACATCAACCATGAAAATATTGTATGTTGTTATAACACTAAATAATTTCTTTGAGTATTAAACCATCTACTCAAAAAGTTATTTGTACTTAGGCATTTTGAAGTTTAACTTGATCTGTGTGAACTCCATTGACTATACATCCTCGATGGTGAACTCCAAAACTCCCTTATATAGAATTAAAGTCATCCCTCACAAATCCCTAAACTTTTCCAGGTCATTCGATCAATCGATGATGAGTTTACCCGAGCATAAGATGCTGCCACAAAAACTCGCATAACTCAAAGCACCATCGGATAACGAAACCATAATCCTTCAGACCTGAGGCTAAAAGAGACGACAAAATGATACTTACCCCAGTGCTGGCGTGACCGCTCTGTAGTATACCAGACCACAGTGCCAACATGCCACCGGGCAGATCATTATTATCACTACCCTTTCTAGTAGTTTCTAGAAATCTAGGTATCTCTCATCTAGTAC
Organism: Calephelis nemesis; assembly: GCA_002245505.1. Classification (NCBI taxonomy): domain Eukaryota; kingdom Metazoa; phylum Arthropoda; class Insecta; order Lepidoptera; family Riodinidae; genus Calephelis; species Calephelis nemesis. The sequence continues at coordinate 7,623 of NJDD01003942.1, forward strand.
ATCGATCAATTAATTAGTCCTCACTTCCCTTCCACCTCTCTCATTCCACGTGCTTATTTGGTACTATCCACTACACGATTCGCCTTTTCGTTCAGCAGTGTAGTGATCGCAGGCTAGTGGAATAATCCCGTAATTTTGGCTGTGATGGATTATTTAACATAATATGCAATAGTTCCCTTATAGCCATTCCTGTATCTATGAAGTCCTTGTTTGTGGTTGTCATGTTCCGTTTTACAAGGAAATATAGTAATTAATCTTGCTCATTCAAGATACTTAGTCAACTAGTGGGTCAAGGCTCTGTTGTCATCTCAATTTGTATAGGCGACGTGTATTTCCTGCTATCAGAAAATTTGTCTGCATATACTAGTATTAAAACCAATGTGACGTTACAACTAAAGAAATGTTGACCTTGCGTAGATTAGATTAGTGAATGTGCTATGCATTGCCGTTATCTCCCAGACATTATTTATTGTTTTAGTACTCACACTAATCCAAGAAACGATATACAAAATAAACAGGATCTGACTCTACACGTGCTTGACCTGCGTACTGCATTTGACAAACAGTCTATAGATGAACAGACAGTTAGTAATTTTAGTTCTTAGGGCTCGGTACTCGGGTCGAGCTACAAATAATTGTGTTATTTCAATTTTCAAGTATAAAAACGTTGCCCAAGTTTGGATTAGTGCCCGGTGGGCGACACGTTTGCTACCTATGACATTTGTGCATCTTCGGCTAGTCTTGGGTATCTTGGTTGCACTGCTCACTAACTCTTCGGGGATACGTGTTAGTGGGATTTCCATAGTGTATTTGCAAGGGCAGATTCGCCGTAAAGAGAGCTTGTTTTTTTGTGCTTTTTGTTGGTACAACAACAATAAGGTGTTATTTATTTATTTATTTATTATGTATATTTCTCGATTTCGATCATTTAGGAATCGATTTAAAAAAAAAAAAACTTTTTTCAATTTAAAAAGCGTACTTTTGAGGTAGGGCTGTTGCCACTTATTCTGTACCTAATAATAGAATCATTGACAAATTAAGGAAAATACCTAATTAGTCTATTTTAAAGTTGTCTATAGATCTGCTTTGATTCCATTCCATGCCATTCATGGCAGACATATGGGTTCTGATAGACTTGTGACGTTACACAGGAAATTGGATTAGACTGATGATGATGTTGTACAGGTTGCGGTTGATCACCCTTCTTCATTTTGGACTAAATAATGTACAAAATTTTGTTTAGGCTGTCAAATATATTGTTAGCGTCTCGTTTCAAGTGTGTATGCACTGAATATAACATGAGCAATTTATCTATACTTAAACTCGCAATTGACCAATTTTCGAGAGGCTGTACCTATCTACAAGAGAGGCTGTATCCTGTAATGTAAATTACAGAAAAATCCCGAGATCCAGCTGCAATCAGTATACTTATATTTGTTTTAAAAAAACGGTTTTAGAGACGGTAATTATACCATACATTGAAGATACCCTCTTATAGAAAAAGCTTTGGAGAATATTACCTGTATTTATTACTTCTTGTATAGCATAGACATTTAAACAAGCAGAAACTTTTATGATGGCCCAACTGCAAGGCAGTTTGTAAACGTATTTAATATTTCCAACATCACTGAGTAGATATTAACAATTACTGTCCTCCAGGCAATAAAAGACAATGTTATAGGTGTATTCCTGTCCTCAGGCCGCGATGCTAGACCCAATGTGCAAGTCTATCGGCTACTTTACCCTTCATCATCAACATGACTCTGTCAATAAGGCGGCAGGAGTAAGTCCAGTGGATCTCTACCTGGGCAAGTTGCAGCACAGCACTTCACCATCAGTTAAACCTATGCTCTCCTCTTGGGACCTACAAGTAACGAAGGTAGATGGTCAACTCAACACAGAGTACCTGGACCAACACAGATGCTTAAACATAAAAACCTTACTTCTGCATCCCATTCGTGAAGATCAATGTACCGCATTATATCGTTGACTCGCATCATATTAGTTGAACCCGAACGATCAGCGTCTTGAAACGGAAATGAGCCGTTACGTAGTGTGGGCAAAGATCGCCAACGTGGTCGAATGTAGACGGTCGACAACATCGCCGCACAAAACCCTTGGGAAAACTTCTCCTCTTCGAATGTATTATGCATGGCACCACCTGAGTCTTAGTCTAGATAGTCTTTGTATACTTCGCAAGAGAATTGGCGTGAACATTATGTATATTTTGAATTAGTCCAATTCTCCAGAACTCCAGAATTGCCAATTGATTTGCAGACCTTAAACTGCCAACTTAATCAATTACAAAAAACGTCTATGATGTGTACAACCTTTACAATGGTTGTTGTATGAAGATTTGCAGTTGACGGCCACATTATTCTGGTGCCTCGACAAATCTAAAGTGTAACCGGGTGACACAAAATAAACTGACACACATTTTATAACCTCGATTCTTAAAGCAGAATTCTCACTAGCAATGTGTCAATTGTATATTTAGTGTTTCAGTTTTTACAGGCGGTGACTACCACTTTAGCAGTTTTTTTTTATTTAAAGGCATAGTTAACGGAGGCCAAGACGATGCCGTAAACAGCCTTTAAGCTCATTGACCCTTATCATCGATAAATTGAACTAAAACTATTCTAATACTGGAATATACTTGGTTACAGCGATATTAGTATCTAATGGTAACTGTTACATGCTTTTTTTATTAATATATTATTAAGTATTTAATTCGTCGCTAACGTATTTCGGGACAGTGAAAAAAGTTTTCTTAAAAATTTGTCAAAATTTAGTCCGAGCATAGAATGCCCTTTGAATTACAATATCAAAAAACAATTTGAAACAGTTTTTTTATCAGGTGTAGGTGGCTAGGAGATATGTAAAATCATATTTCTAACTTTTTGAGTATTAATATATATTTTTTTCTATCGAAAAGCACAAAAAAGTACTCTAAGTCTAACGTAGCGGTTTTTCGTCCGCCATCTTGTATTTCAAAATGGGTGCCAAATTCAGAATCATCAACCTCGTTTATGTGGGGCTAGGACCCTTCGGCTGTGCACCAGGAGCCTTAATGAACTAACTATATTCAATGCTATTTTATTGTAAACATAGAAGTTAGTCTATTATTATATGCAGTTCATTTATAATATAATTATAACTAAAAAAAATCACTATAAAATCACAAATTAAAGGTAGCCCCTGTGCGTATAAATTATATGTTTATGTTATGGTGTTAGAGTATTTAGGATATATTAAATTTTCGTGTCACAACTCACAATGTTCGTTCCCGTACTCCTCCGAAACGGCTTGACCGATTCTCATGAAATTTTGTGAGCATATTGAGTAGGTCTGACAGTCAGCTAACATCTAATTATCATAACTTTATGTACGAGGGCCAAACTGAAAGTTTTCAGAACTGACAACTTAAAAGCATTATATTAAAAAAATAAGTTTAAATTTTGAAAATAGAACTCTTTACCAATAATATTGAGTATACATTTCATTCATTTGTCATTTGTTTTACGATTTGGCGGCAAATTGAAAATTGTATGTGCACGTCAGAATGAATTTAAGCCGAGAAAATTTTCGTGCAATGATTTTTTATGACTTTCGATGTCATATAAGTCAACAAGAAAGTTATGATAGACTTCGATTGGCTTTTCACGATGAAGCCCTATCTCGTGCCACAGTTTACAACTGGTTTAATGAATTCAAACGTGGTCGAACTAATCTCACCGATGATTTGCGTGAGGGACGGCCTTCTACAGCGACGGCTGAAGACAATATCAGTGTTGTGCGGCGTATGATAGAGACTGACAAAAAAGTGATCTATTAGCAGATTCGGACAAGTCTAGGCATAGGTATGAGTCAAGTGCACAAAATCCTCCATGAACATTTAGCGGTCAGGAAGCTTTGTGCCCGCTGGATACCGCATAATTTGACCGAGGCTCAAAAACCGCGCCGTGTTGATTGGTGCCGAGAAATGATCAAAAAATTTAACGGAGGTGACTCAAATGCTGTGTTCGACATACTAACGAGTGACGAAAGCTGGATTTACTGTTATGATCCGGAAACCAAAAGACAGTCTGCTCAGTGGGTGTTTCCTTCCGAAGAGTTGCCAACTAAAGTGAAGAGAGGTCGAAGTGTTGGAAAAAAGATGGTGGCCTCGTTCTTCGGAAAGACAGGTCATTACGCGACAGTTGTCTTAGAGGATCAGAAAACGGTTAATGCATAGTGGTACACTAACAACTGTTTGCCACTTGTCTTGGAAAAAGTTCTAGAGAAACGACCTCGCAGCAGGATCCTCCTTCATCACGACAATGCCTCGTCGCACACCGCCAGGCAAACGATCGACTATTTGGCGACCTCAGACGTGGAATTACTGGGTCATCCGCCGTATAGCCCCGACCTCGCACCCTGCGATTTTTATTTATTCCCGAAAATAAAAGAAAAACTTCGAGGAAAACATTTTATGGACGCCGAATAAGCAGTGGCTGTGTTTCAAAACGCCGTCGAAGAGACCCCTAAGGAAGAGTGGGCAAGGTGCTTTTTTCAATGGTTCCATCGAATATTTGATATTTTCCATCGTCGGCGCTTGGTAAAACTTCCAAATATTCATATTTTTAAATGAAGAACCACTTGTACCGGTTACGTATCACTTATATTTTATTATTTTATAAATAGCATACCGGTTTCGCTTTTTACAGCATCATCAGGGCTAGAACTTAAATTACTCCATCGAATGCAGCGATGTATTGATGTAAATGGACGCTATTTTGAAAAGTTTTAATAAAACTAATAACTTGCTAGAATGCTTAGTTTTTGATTTTCTAAGAACTTTTAGTTTGACCCTCGTAATAAGGGTAACTCACCCCAATTTTTTTTACCTAAAACCACATTAGAAACGTAGCAGAACAACGTCTGCCGGGTCAGCTAGTAACAGAATAAATTTAATAAACACACCTAGTCCGGTCCGGGCTCCTTTGCAGAATAGACCATCTGTCTTCATGCCAGACAGCTCGTAAAAGGCGAGTATAGGCTTATCGACTATCCTGTCATGGTGTTAGTAACGACATATAGGCTTGTTACTGTCCTTTAGCCGGGGTGTCAGCCCTATGGTGCAAGTCTATCGGCTATCCTATCCCTCCGAACCGGTACCAGGAATAGGTAAGACTGTGGACCCCTACCCGGCAAGTTGCTGTACATCAATACCACCAGTTACGAACTACCTGGCAGGAAGGCAGACCGAGATGGGGGTTCAATAAATACAATATTGTTACGTGTTGTCTAGTAGGTAGACCTTTTGTAGATTTTTTCAAAACGGTGTCAACACAATTTTTAATGCAGAGTCATACACAAACTAGAAGAGAAACATTTAAATAAACTAGTGGTCGCCCATTGGTCCAAAATCGACCATAATAAATTTTAATATCTTGTTGATAAGAACCCCATAGCTTCATTTCTCAAGATCAACTATTTTGTTTCCAAACTTTTTAGTGCGCCATCTGTGATCTTTTATCGTTATCATCAATATATTTGTTTGTGTGTTTCAAATGCATGATAGTGTGGGTAATGTTTTATTTATTGATTTAATGTACTTTATAAGCATTATTATTGAAAAATATTAGCTTTCTGGATATATCCTACACATATAAGAGTGCCAAATTTTATGCTCCTGTGCCGGCGCAATTTTCGTAAAAAGGGATACAAAGTTTTGGCATCACGTATTAATATATAGATTAAAACTTAAACTTTATAGGCGTTTTACACAAATTATGTGGTATTTAGCTTTAGTGGGCTTGGATAAGGGTCCATATTGTACTTCTGAGTTGTGGCTACCTTTACAAAGTTACGGGCATGAAGAAGTTTAAAAAACAATACACAAGGTTAAATAAACATATATTATACAAGTATTATAACTATCACAGCCTATCAATATAGACTTACATACATGGCGTTTGTCTTAGTACTAAGTCGTATACCTATTTAATATACCTATTAATTACTAAATTAAATCAGTAAACATATGTATTTTTTGTAATAACAAAACATTTTTAAAAAAGAGCATTATGAGTCTAGAACAAAATGGATTTTTTCTATACATACATAAAAAGTTATATTTTTTAAGCCCTTTCATTCGATTGAAAATAAATATATAACCGTCTGTATGTTTTTGCTTTTTTTTGCAAAATGTATTTGTTTTTATTGTAAACTAGCTGTCCTGGCTAACTTCGTTCCACCCGTTCAGTTTGTATGGGGAAAAGTAAAGTATTGTCTTCCCATTTTCCTGCAATTTTCCTAATTTTTCTCTTCATAAGAACCTTCTTCTGACAATAAGTAACACAACAATAAAAGAATTAGCCAAATCGGTTTAGTCATTCGGAAGTTATGCGCTTACCAACACATTTAGCAATTCATTTTTATATTATAGATTAAGCGATTAGATAGACAATAATGGATGAATATCGTATTTTTGTTAGAGTTGGAAAAGTGGTTTATTAAACTATATGAACTATGCGAATTTTCTGTGTATCTAGATCATTTTTTGCACCTAAATTATTTAATACTAAAGTAAACAAAGTTTGATTAAATTCGATTACCAGATTAAAGATTTTGTATGATTAAATAAAATGTAGACATACCTAACACTTAAGTTAATAGATTAACAAGGATTGTAATAAAAACGATCGTTTGTGTGACTGCTACATTGAGCCAGTAGCAGCAGCGCTATTAAGTCTTAAATCTGTTTCTTAATAGAATTTTCTAGCAGAAATAGCCTCAAATGTTGACACAAAGGATTTGTAAGACTCATGTAGGTCTTTCTCACCTCATATTTATTAATGACATAATGTTTGTCATTGTCATGTTACTGTCAGCTAGGTAGAGAATGTTACAGATTTAGTTTTGTCACACACATATTGTTACAGAATTCTGTTTCGAAAAAAGTCAAACGCACCAAATCCAAATAAATCTATGGAACACACACACAAGTAACTTTTCGGTGCGGACATAGAGTGGATTTGTATGGGGCGAAATTTTGTATTTTTTTTATTCCGTATAGTAAATCCGAAAATGTTGGCTGTGGATTATTTCTGACTATAAATATCTTGACCAAGAGGCTATCAGCGCATCGTTCACATATTCTCTATCACAGATGTCCACTGGTATTGACTGTATTCTACTTCTTCTGTTAATACTTCATTTATTTTTCTAATGTAATCTATGCTGCTTCTCCTTCTTCTAAAGTATCTGGTAACTTCTTTCCTCTTGTATCTGGGAGTAGGAAGCAGAGACCAGCTCCTATTAATGGCACTATACCAAAGGCAAGGGGGGGTATGATCAAACTTGTATTTGCGAGTGTAGCTATGAAAGGAGCTAACATAGATCCCAATCTTGCGACTGTGGAAGACAACCCTACACCTGAATTCCTTACGACGGTGGGGAATAATTCCCCAGCATATAAATAAACGGTAGCAAAAGATATGCTCATGCCAAATAAGCCCATACATCCTAGGGTTAAGTGGGTTGCAGCTGTTGTTGGAATGACAATGATAAGTAGACAGCTTATGCCGGTTATGCAATTGGAAGTAATAAGTGTGACTTTCCTGCCAAGGCTTTTGTTTAAATAGAGGGAGATGATGGTTCCTGGTACCTGAAAACAAAAGTTTTTTTAAATTAACTTTATACAGAATTATGAAGAAAACTAAGAGACGCCAAAGAATAAAAGGAATATTTAGCTTTATAGGTAACATTATTGCCTTCCTTGCCCTTAAAGTCCAACTTATATCTCCGATTAGACGGAGGTACAACTAAGGCAACCACGATTAGATAATGCTACTGCTTAATTACATAACGTGATAGGAAACCTTTCGCTAACCGAGCATTTATGTCCCATATTTGACATATACATAGGTAGATTTAGATATTGTATTTAGGTAAAGTATATATTTTTTAGTGTCATTTTTATGTATGGGGAACACTTTTGATACATTGCTTTATTTTTTTATTAAAGAATTTGAAGATACAACTACCGACCACATTTCAACTGTTTAGTCCCAATAATTTGTGCATAAACGGAACGGACAAACGTACAAGTTGAATCTATAACTGTTTCGAATTTTCCAATCCTCTACAGAATCCCAAAAATGTGATAACATAATAATCTTCTGATATATTCTTTATTAATTATGCATCACATTTTTTGGCAACGATGGAATTACAAACTACTAAACCGATTTTAACCAAATTTGTTCACCATAAGCAGTTTCATCCAACTTGAAAGACAGCCAGGTTGTAAACACGCCTTTCAAAAAGGAAACCTTAGAAGAACTTTTGTTTTCATTTTCCGATTATAATAAAATTTTATTTAATCTACGTTCCAGGCGCTGGTTAATACTCAAAGGTCCAGACGAATGCAAGCCAATGTTTGTTTACAACCGTCAAGAACATTTGTTACTATTGTTTCATTAGTTATAATATGTCAAAGTTTTTATTTTGTATGAGAAATAAATAAATTAAATAAAAGTTTATTTCGTAGTGGCGCAAGCACGTGAATTAACGTAGTGCTAATTAATTTAGAACAACTGTAGTTAATCTATTTATTAACATTAAAATTTAATGATCCATTTATTTATTTTATGTTATATTTGGGGTTTTTGTTAACAAAACTAATTGTGTTAACTATTTTATGTAGTAATTATTAATCTGCTGATTTAAAGAAGACAATTATCTCACGTTCCGCAAGCGTGTTTTTATTGTTTACTAGCTGCCCGCCCTCGCTTTGCTTTGGTTATTCAAGAATAAAAATCCTACTAATATTATAAATGCGAAAGTTTGTGAGTATGTCTGGATGTCAGGATGTCAGTACGGATGAAATGCAGTAAGCGCGCATGTCTTTGCTACGCTTTAACGATACGAGTATTTAATTTTGCGCCCGGAGATTTTAACTTTTCGATAACTCATTAGTTGTTAATTTTTTTCTGATAGTGTAAAGGCAATTTTGATCTAAATTACACGCATAACGTATATAACAGATTTATTTAATTAAGGGTTAATAATGTATTGTTAAAAATATGTTTTAAAGTAACCCTTAATTTTACTGTTTTAAGTAAACGCAAAAAACGGTTATTGTGGGGTTTTCTTTAAAGATAGACATATATCACCGCTTACTTTTTTTGAGATCTATCGAAGAGGAAAATCCCATCATACATTGTTTTGTTAAAACTCAAAAGGTTTTGGCAGCGTTTTCGAGGAAAGCTCCCGATCGGCTTTATTTTTTTCCTACATATTGAACTAATATCGTTAGTTTGTACAAAACATGAACTAACTGTACACTAAAACCGAATGAAAATCTGTTCAGTGATTTTCGAGTAAATCGCGAACAGACAGACAGACAGACGCGGCGGGGAACTTTGTTTTATAATACGTATTGATTTTTTCCCGGTGATAAACAAAACATTTGATATCAACACTACTAAACCAAAATATTATCTTTACCCACGTCTCCTATTTCAATTCTACGAATTACGGGTCACGTTGCTTGTCCACAATGGACTCCTAAGTCACTGAACCGATTTTAACCAAATTTGTACACCGTGTTCGACTTGATCCAACTTGAAAGATAGGATTGCTTACATCTCAATATAAACAGAGCGGACGCGTGTAATAGCTATAGTAGATATGTCAATAGTATTTTACCATACCACACAGATAAACACCAGTAGACATCCTTACATCATGAACGACAATCTGAAAGACAAGTGCCATATTCAGCGGTTTAAGCAGTTGGTCTCTGTCAACTCGGTGTGTGCACTGTCTTGGTGACTACTTGTGACATGTCATTCTTAATCGCCATTTCCGATCAATGTTGATGTTCTTGCATCTCTCTGAATCGCCTCTGTAGTCTAGCGGTTCAGTTGTTGGACTTGAGTGCGTGAGGTCCTGGGTTCGAACCCGGTTTCGACAAACAACAGGTCGGGCAACAAAAAGAAAATTTTGTTTTTCCAATTTTCTAATAAAAAAAATGTTGCTCGGGATTAAATATATGCCCGGTTGGCGATAGGCTTGCCACCTATCACATTGTGGGACTTAGTGACTTCGGCTAGTTTTGAGTGCCTGGTTGTGCATCTGCCTACCTCCTTTGGGATATGGGCGTGAAGATACTGAGTATTTGATAATAATAATGCTGACCTACTATACACCAAGTATTTAACTGTTAATTGCTTAAAGTAATTACCAATATAGCAGCAGATATTGCCACATTAGAGAAGATGTTTCCAGAGACATGTCCAATGTACTGCGATACTCCGAAGAAGCAGAATCCGCAGACGAACCAGTTGAAGCATATAGCTATCGTACGTATACGCAGACGAGGCGTTCGGAACAGAGCCAGGAACGAGGCATGGTCGTGGTGACCGCTGGTGATATCTACCGTAGACTTCTGTACGAACGTTTCTATGTCTTGGGTTGGTTTTCCATTCCTGAAAAGAATTAAGGCATGTAGTAGTGCTAATTATTAATACACATTAAAATATAGTGCAAAGGAAAACAAATTCGTCGAATTCTTTAATTCTCAGGCATTGATGATGATTTGTTAATTCCCAGTGAACGTCCGGGTCTCTAGTGTAGAATAGACTTTCTGACAGGCAGCTCTTAAGAGGTCAGATTCAATAGGTCATAACCAATAAGACCACTGGTAGTACAGTGTTGTGCAGGAACAGGCACCGGTAGTGATGAGAGATTTTCTTTTTCCTTTCGCAAACAGACTGTCACGTTAAGGTCTGGAGGGTACGGTAATCGGTAGACTTGCACAATGGACCTAAAACTTTGGCGACTGCTTAGGGGCAAAACATGTATGGTGTTTATAGGCCACTGATGTCTCCTAGTTTTAGGAAAACCGTGTCCTTATTTGCTGACTTCTCACATAAAAAAATTCAAAAATTTTAATGTTTTGGTTTTGTAATTATTTATGAGTAAATTGGTCTTGAGTATAAATGTTAGCTATGATGTTATAGGCAGATGCGCAACCAGGGCAGCCACGACTAGCCGAAGACACTAAGTCCCACAGTGTAACAAGTGGTGTATCACCAACAGGGCATATGTCCAACCCCGGGCAGTGTTGTTTTTATTAGAAAATTGTAAACATATTTTCATTTTTGCTGCCCCACCTGGTGATCGAATCCGGGACCTCAAGAAGTCAATTCCGACGCTGGACCTCTAGACTATCGAATAACTGTCGCTCCTAAATCTAATTCACATTTATTAATAATGACTAATTATACCCATCAGTTTGTTTGTCCAAGATTTTCTGATCCAGATAGATCAGAAAATATTTAGAACCTTTGTCTGAACCGATAGCAATGCAAGATATCTCTAGTTAGAGATAAGCTCGCTTTTTGTAGAGTATTTATATTTGTATCTTTCACTGTCGATCTCTATTACGTGTACAATAAAGTGTACAACAAATAAATAAATAAGTTAGATTTGATATATATAGATATACCAACTTGTTTGTTAAAGTATATACACTATACTACGTAAAAATAAATACTTACCGTTTAGCGGCAACTGTCATGATGTTTACCGCTTCATCGGTCCTATTTACTGTTAAAAGCCATCTTGGCGATTCAGGAAGGAGAAAGTAATAACTGAGAAACAGTATCGAAGGCAGTGATATCGCCAGTTGAAATTTGTTCCAATCTCTTAAGAAGTATCCGAATACAGGGAGAGTGAGATGACCGAGGTTAAATGGTATTTGGTAAAGTATGCCAATAGTGTCTCTATAATTGGTGCCAACTAACTCCATGGTCAAGACAAAGCTGGTGACCATGGTCCCTCCGGTAGCGACGGCTAAGAAGAACCGCATTGCCGTAAACATGTACCAGTTTACAGAATAGGCTGTGGTAACTCCGGCTATAAGCTGTAGAAAAACCGCCCCAAGAAATGGTAACCTCCTTCCAAATCTGAAAACAAAAAAATATTATCGATTAATTATTATTTCGTAAACTAAAATTTAATTTCAAATTAAGATGCCTGTTACTGTTGGAATTGTAAAAAAATGTGATCTTGATGGGTGTCCCAAAAACAATGATGTCATACCTATTAAATTAAGATGATTTTTCCTTTCGTGTTTGGAACAGGAAGTTTAATATCAACTGGCACAAAATTTATAGGAATAATTCAATCTATTAATTCAAAGAGAATCGACGCCTTTGAAATGTGGTGCTGGCGCCGAGTGCTGAGAATACCATGGACAGCCCACCGCACAAACGTCTCGATACTCAAACAGCTGAAGCTGGAGAAGACACAGCGTCTGTCTGCGACCTGCCTGCAACGCATAATGCAGTACTTCGGCCACGTTGCACGCAGGGATGGCAACAATTTGGAGCGCCTGATAGTGACAGGCAAGGTGGAGGGGAAAAGACCTAGAGGACGAAGTCCCAATCGATGGTCGGACCAAATCTCCAAACAGCTGGAGATGCCCGTCAGCGCTGCGCTTCACCAAGCGACGGAACGCAACCGATGGAAGCAGCTGGTAGACAGGGTCAAAAGGAGTCACGATCCTCAGCAGTGAGAGAATCGACTGGAGAGAGAGAGAGAATTCAATCTAGTGATAGGCATTTGATTAGAATAAATTGTATAATTAAAGTGCCGTGGTCAAATGTTATCGTTGTAATTGCTTGTAACTGATTTAAAATGGCCAAATATTCAAGTAACCATTAAGTAGACGAACTCATATTTTTTGCGTGATACAAAGGTTGGTGATAACGAAGTATACTTAATGTGTGTGATAGGTTGCTACTTGACGGCCTTAAGTTTCCGAAAACTCTCATTGATGATGAATGGCATGCGTAATTTGAGTATGATATAGATCGTCGATTTCTGAAGTTATACTTCTTTAGGCGCGTTATGAAAAAATGATGAGGGAAATTTTAAGATCCGTCACACAAAAATTACAATGTGAAGTTGCACCTGAGAGCGAAATTTCAAAATGCGCCCGCACCTGTAAGATGCGCTCGCACCTGTTACACAAAAGTAACATCATGAAGTTGCCTGCTTAGAAAAATGTTTCTACATTCACACACGTGATTTAGTAATATCCAAGTGCGGTTTATATACCTAGTCTTGCCATAAATATTGTAATAAAGAAAAAAAATATTTTTTTAACTGCAAATAACATATATTACTTTTACAGTGTGTTAGTTTAATACATAAATATACAACAATTAAAAATATAAAAAGCTTATTCGAAGTGGTCTCCATTGGCTGCAATACAGTCCTTTAAACGTTGAGGCCAGTTATCAATAGAAGCACGCACTCTTTCCATGGGAAAATTCTTCACTGCCAATCGTATAGATTGTGTTAGGGACTCCAAATTATCATGGCGTTTAGAGCAAGCTGTACTCTCTAAAACTGACCATAAATCATAATCCAGCGGATTAAGATCGGGACTAGACGACGGCCAGTCTTCAGCTCTGATGAAGTCCGAAACGTTCGCTTCCAACCAAGACTGCGTGGACCGAGCTTTATGACCCGGCGCCGAGTCTTGCTGGAAGGACCATACTTGGTTATTGAACATGGTGATGTTAAGGGGCTTAACTACCTTCTCAAGAATGGTATCTTGATACACTTGTGCCGATGTTTTGATACCTTTTTCACAAAAATATGGCTCAGTCACTCCTTCATAGCTAACACCCCACCAAACCATCACTGAAGTTGGATAATGTCCACGTTGCACTCTGTCGACTAATTGGGAAGCTTCCTTAGAGCTTTGAGCATAAATACGGTCATTTTGTTTGTTAAAATGTTGCTCAATTGTAAAAATTTTCTCATCCGTAAACAAAATTTTTCTGTGACCTCCCTTTGCGTACCGCTTCAGTAATTGTTTCGATTTTACGACCCTATTCTTCTTTAAATTATCAGTTAAGAAATGACCAGAGCGTCTCTTATAGGCTGCAAGTCCTAAGTCATCTTTTAAAATACGCGACATGGTTCTAGGTGCTATCTTCATTTCCCGAGATAAAATCTTTTGCTTTCGGACAGGATTTCTTCGAATTCTTTCCCTTACTGCTTTGACCACCTTTTTCGTACGAACACTACGTGGACGGCCAGATCTTTTTCTGTCACAAACAGAGGAAGTCTCATTGTACCTATTAATAGCCCGGTACACAAACATTTTACTAAAACCAAGTGTATGGAGAGTTTTAAAAATTGCATTTGGCTCCATACCTACTTTGTGTAATGCAATCACAGCGATTCGGTTCTCTTTATCACCCCACTCCATTTTAATATCGCAAAATATTGTACAATGTATTGGCGCCAAAATGAGAAAACACAATGAACAATCGTATAAAAATGACAGATTCGAAATTCAAATGTAATATTTTTTTTATTTTTAAGTGTAACAGTATTTATGGCCAGACTAAGTATTTATCATTACATTTTTTTAAATAGGTATAACTTCTCACGCGCGTTCATAAGTACAAGCACTCATTTTTTTGGACTAAAATGGCTAATTATATGTTTTGCGTGATGTAGAGTTTGTTGATAGCAACGTAGAATGTGTGTGATAGTTCGCTACTTGATGTCCTTAAGTTTCTTAAAACTCTGCTTGAAAAATGTCTAATTTTTAAGGCAGGCCAATAGAAAGGCAGTTTAGTTTGAAGTGTGTCCAAATTAAGGCGATAATATTTAAGGCGCAGGCGTAGGACGACTCCAATAGCCTAATGTTGCAATAAATATTTCAGATTAATGGATTATTTTACTAGTGGAGACATTCTGTCGCCACCACCTTTTGATATCTTGCGTCTTACGTTATCTTGCCGCCATAACATCGTTGTAACGTTTCAGTTTGGACTTTGAAAAACTGTGTTACTCAACAGGCGTATTATTCTAGCCACAGATTGGTCACATATCATGTCTCTTTCGTATCAAAAATATAATACAATGTGTGGAAGTCGGGTTTAATTAGAACTGATTTTATACTTTTTTTTATGTTATAGGAAGGCAAACAAGCAGGCGGATTTCCTGATGGTAAGAAATTCACGCCGCCTAGAGACACCAAAGATGTTAATGATGCGTTGCCAACCTGAGGTCAGGATGTTAGGCCTCGAGCAAAAGTAAGTTAACCGGCTACCTTACTCTCCGGACCGGAACACGTCATGACGTTATGGCGGCAGGACTAAGTAAGGCGGTGGTACCAATCCGAACGAGTCGCTGCGAAACTCTACCACCTAGTCAGATGTCACGGTGTTAGTGACGATAAGCATATGCTTGCCTTTTACGAGCTGCCTGGCAAGGCAGGCAGATGGTCTATTCTGCAAAGGAGCCCGGACCAACACCAAAACTTAAATTATATATTATAATTCGACAAATTAAAAACATTGTTATACTCAAAACGTATCAGCTTATAATATAAACTATAGATACTCGTATAGACACAAAGTAATGCCATCCGGAATACAAGTGGGGTATCAATTCAAGGAGTTCAGGAAGTATCAATTTATTTTGTTGACCCTAACGTGTTACAATATATTATCTTCAAGAAATCGTAAAAGTATTTTTAGTCATTGCATTGTAAGAGTAAGGACTCTTTTTGTTACTTTCTCTGGAAGTGTATTTTGTCTATGCTTACCATGTTACCATTTTTTTTATTTCTAGATTTAAAAAAATGAACATTAAACTTTTTGAAAACATAGGTGTAAGAATAATAATATTGGTTTAATGAAAACGTTTAACTTTACTAAATTCTCTAACTAACTCATTGACAGCTAATTGACTAATTTGGATAAAGCGAATAATTAAAGAATGCAACCTGCTTTTTTAGTCAAAGCAAGTTGAAGATAAATTTCCTCAGCAATAACTGAAATTGTAAGAGAAATATCAAAACTAATATAAAAGGAACTGGACAAACCTGTCAGACAAATGCCCAAAGATCATGTTGCCGACTAGAATTCCAAGCATGAATATTGTTTGGGTAAGATTCTTCAACCATTCTCTGTCGCATACGAGATCCCAATGTGATATTATAGTTTCACCAAAAATGGAGTGGTCATATTTGTACGAAGTGCAGTTTGCTCCGCATTTATTGTCAAATTCTTCATTTGTAGCGCAGGTGAAATTCATTGGTGGTGCAAGAAATATGATGCTCATTTGATGCCAGGCTACAGGAAATTTTACGAGGAATACGACAAAACAAATCCATATTTGCCATTTTCCTATTCCTCCGATTATTCTAGTAATGGGGTCTTCTGTGTCTTTATATTTTTCAACGTCTTTGATTTCTTTCTCCAACACTGCAAATACAAATATGTTCCAAAATTAGGTTATCAACTTTTATGAGGTCTAATGTAATGAACGACCGATATTCCATCTATTCAACTCTAATTATTCAAAACATTGTAATAATATATGTTTAGTTCAATGACAAGTAAAAAAATGTATCTTCCCAAACTGTAATAGACTCAACTATCTTTCAATCCTAAAATTTAGGAAGATATGAAGAAAATAATGGAAATTTCTTTAATAATTAAGTATTGAATAACTTTTTTGATTATAATTATTAGGATCTTAAGAAAATCATTCAACAAGTTTCAGTAACATTAATATGAAGTATTAAATTATACTTTTAAAACGCATCACATATTCACCATATGTGAATATTTATGTGTAAATTCAATATATTATATTGCTGTGTGATCAACTTCTTCGACGTTTTTGAGATAGCATTTTCGGAACTAGGTATTTGATAAAGTTTTATGATTTGTTTTGCATAGATTAAGTTTTATGAGCAAATAAAAGTATATAAAGATGATGTAACCAATTAATAATTTTATAGAAAAGTTATAAAAAGATCTTAATTGTAAACATTCCTAAGTTCTTTAAAAACACAAGATTGTAGCACAGAATACTAATGTATATTTTATAAATAGCATATCGTTGGTAATATGCTCCAGTTCTTGATGTAAAGAAGCAAGTCCATTTCACAAAGTGTTTAACTTGATACATATGGTTATACTCAAATTTATAAACTAGCCGACCCGACAAACTTTGGTAACTTGCAACTGTCATTTGATCATTTATGCCTACAATAGAGAGGGACTTGGTGTGAAGATATGTGTATATATAAGAGGACTTGAACGTTCAAATATTTCCCTACATTCCGGATTTCAAGTTTTTTAGTTTTATACTGAGATGTCTGTTATTTCTAAAGTTATGTATGGAAAAATTTAGGACAATCTGTAAAGCACGTATAAAAAACGAATAAATTAAATCTGACTATTTTTAGTTTACATTTTAACCCTGACACCTCAGCCACATAAGCCCCTTTTGTGGGCGGAATAAAAGGACACTATGACCTTCCTTGGAATATAAAAGACCAACTAGCGCAATTTCGGTCGTCAGTGGCTTGAATCGCGATCATAATACAGGAGGACGGATGTGCTAAAAAAGTGTCTTTTTAGTTGCCTGCATCTGTTTCCTGTTTATTGCACAGAATTCACTCTTTTACTGTTCTATTATAAGGGTTATAATTATATATATTATACATATGTGTATATGAATATCATGTGATTTTTTATTATAGTTCAGTAATTTCAGAAAGTGAACTTATACTTTAATGAATGCCTGAATCTTAAAATATAAACTTTGACACAATCATGCAGCCAAAAAACCAATGAAATGATGAAATAAGAATTTAGAAAAGAGCCTATCCAAGAATTGATTAGTTAGAGGAAAGAATGATGTTTTTAATTTCATCAACTAGATAAACGTTTTTATACTTATAACTTATTATAAAGCTAATTAATATTTTGCCAATGCAGAGATTGTCAATTATAATAAAGCATTCTATAAATTTTAAAGAAAGAAAAAATTTCGCCCCAGACAGGATTTGAACCTGTAACCTTTCGTCTCAAGCCGACGAATGCTCTAACCAATTGAGCTACTGAGGATTCAAGTCCCATGGCGAAATTTTTAATTCCTTTCTAACCCGTTAACGCGGGTAGTTATGTCCTATAGATACACAATTCTGAGTACCCACCTGTATCTTTAGGACATAACTACCCGCGTTAACGGGTTAGAAAGGAATTAAAAATTTCGCCATGGGACTTGAATCCTCAGTAGCTCAATTGGTTAGAGCATTCGTCGGCTTGAGACGAAAGGTTACAGGTTCAAATCCTGTCTGGGGCGAAATTTTTTCTTTCTTTAAAATTTATAGAATATTACCCTAAGCACAGGGCAAGTGCTAAAATAAAAATACGTTGCGATAATAAAGCATTACCAGAAATACCACGCAAATGGTATTTACCTAATCAACATTTACAATCGCAACATTTAACTTTTTTTAATAAAAAATATGTTCTTAGGTAAAATATTATATTTGTACAAAAACGCGAGTTTTTTAATAAAAGATGGGATAATATATTCATATATGAAACGCAAAGCTCTTCAAATGTAATTTATTTTAAAATTATACATAATGCACTCTGTAGGTAATAAAATGTACAAAAATAAAAAACAAAATGTTATAAAAACAATAACAAGAAATCGCACGATCAGTCTGAGAATTCAGTCTTGGTCAAACTTCTAATTCTATTTATTACATAGCTTTTAATTAGTTATGTACTACATGATGAACTACTTTTGATAAAATTATATAATTCATTGAACGGCTTATGACTTTATTTCAAAGAAACATCTGAAAACGAAAAAAGGTTCGCTCCCATTACCACCATGGATGAACAGAAAGAAGAAAGAAAGAAAGAAAATTATTTATTTGCGGAGTATGTGTGTAAATGAGATGTTACAAAAATATTTAAGTATATCAACATATTCTACCACATTTTGGTGTGCAAATGTTTTAATATTGTTAAAAAAAATATTTAATTACATACGCTTTAACTTTTAAGCCAATTATTTATATTTATAGCTAGTTTAATTATTTTAAAAATGAAATTTATTTGCCGAACATGTGTGTAAAGAACTTTAACAAAAGACATTTGTTAATACCAACATATTCTACAACATTATGGTGTGCAAATATCTTTAAAATTATACAGATTTATTATTAAGATTTGAAACATATTATGTTTCAATAATATATATATCTCTATAGTGGATGGCCAACCCAATCTGATGAGAAACTATGAGCCTTCACCAGTTTAAACCTGAACCTTATGTCTACCTTCACTCTCATCGAGAGAATCATCGTCGGTAAGAATAGCAGGATCTAAGGTTGCAATATTTATCATCTTCTGATCTGAGTCTTCGCTGTCCGTGAAAGTAGTAACAGTTTTATGAATCGTAATGTTTCTGTAAAATGTGTAAAATATTACGTTGAATGTAACTTTTAGACTATTGTTATAGTAATTTTATTTGTAGACATTATAATAGTATTATTATAAACTAGGTATTTATAACCACTTGTTATTTTTAAATTTAAAATTTGATTGTAGACAGGGCCGACCCGCCGTTATAGGCAAACTAGGCGACCGCTTAGGCTCTGTAGATTACAAGGTAGTGTAATCTTAATATATATAAATCTCGTGTCACAATGTTTGTCCTCAATGGACTCCTAAACCACTTAACCGGTTGTAATAAAATTCGCACACCATGTGCAGTTCGATCCAACTTGAGAGATAGGATAGCTTATATCTCAATTCATGGTGAAAAAAATTACCATCCGAGCGAAGACGGAACGGGCAGCAGGTACTTACATAATATTAAAAAAAAACTCGTTTATAAAAGATAACAATAAACAAAGTTAAACCTGGAAGTAGTTGAAAATATTCATGCTTAAATATCTATTGAGACTGCTATAGAAAAACAGGCAGTACATATTATTGTGTAGAATGACATGAAAATAACGGCTACTTAAAATTTAAATGATACATTATCCCTTTTGTATATTGCTCATATTCTAAAAAATATATAGCCCTTTAAAAGTTAAGGCCAGTCATCTATAGAAACGTGCACTCTCGCCGAAAATTCTTCATTGTCAATTTTAAGGATCATGTTAGATTTCGGATTTTATGGTGTTTAGTGCATGCCGTATACTCTAAAACTGAAAAAAAGTCATAAACCAGTGGATCAAGAACTGGAACAGGTGATTACCATCCATTGGTTTCCATCCTCGGTTAAGTGGATCGAGCTTTGTGACTCGTTTTGTGTAAAGTGTTCATTTTTTATTCTGAAAACTATGTTCCGGTAGACCGAAACTTATCTT
The DNA here is from genome assembly GCA_002245505.1 of Calephelis nemesis. Lineage (NCBI taxonomy): Eukaryota > Metazoa > Arthropoda > Insecta > Lepidoptera > Riodinidae > Calephelis > Calephelis nemesis. The sequence goes on from NJDD01003942.1 coordinate 27,844, forward strand.
AGTACTGTCTACCACTGTCTACTGATTACTAGGGGAAAATCTGTGGCTTGCCGTTTGGATTTAGTCGCTGGGGCTGGGGCGTAAACGAGGTCTTTGAAGGGGAGTTTGGCTGCAACTTTGAAGTGTATAATTCTGTGACGTCGAAACAAAAGCTCTAAATAGGTAATAACTTATAGTAAACTAATATTACCCTTGGCGTTCCTTGACGTAACTTATAGCAAACTAATATTACCCTTGTATGAGACACGACGTCACGATGTTAAACATAGTCGTTCGTATTTGAATTATTGTAGCGCACAGATTGAAAAACTTTAAACTATATTTTACAAAGATATCCTGTTTAGAATTTATTAGAATTTATTTGAATGCCAAAAACATGTTGAATAATTATTGTTGATATACTTAATATAAGCTACAATA
>NJDD01003942.1:32192-43384 GCA_002245505.1 Calephelis nemesis
TTTTGTTGTATTTGTTATTATTAGGAGAAGGTTCTTACGGAAAAAAATATTAAGAAAATCTCTCAGAAATATTGAAAAATATACATTTAATTTTGCATATTTTAAAAATGCGCGTAACGAATGTCAATGTCATTCACAGTCATAGACTATATTGAAAGAGCATCGTTTGTTTGGAAACGTGCTTACTTAATTAAATTCGAGCGTCATTTATTCGGAAACGTAATAACATTTTAATTTTTCCCATACAAACTGAACGGGTGGTACGAAGTTCGCCGGGATAGCTAGTCTGTTGTTAAAACTTGGAATACTTATACCTATAAGGTATGTAATTATGTGAAGCAATTATCTGAGCATTAATCAGAGTTTTGTTTATCGATTGGGTCAGGGGTATTACCCTAGGGCCAAAAGGGGCATGGGCAAGACGGAAAGGCGTGCAGCATTCAAGCAATCAATTTTTTTTATATATATAATATTGGAAGGCAAACAATCAGATGGATTTCCTGATGGTAAGAAATTCACGCCGCTTAAAGACACCTAAGGTGGTAATGGTGCGCTGCCAACCGAGGCCGGGATATTAGGCCTCGAGCAAAAGGAAGTTTACCGGCTACCTTACCCACCAAACCAGAATACGTTGACGTTATGACAGGAATAGGTAAGGCGGTGGTACCAATACAGTATAAGCTATAGTAGGTATGTGCCTTTGTTTTTAACCCCCGACGCGAAAAGAAGGGTGTTATAAGTTTGACGTGTTTGTCTGTGTGTCTGTCTGTCTGTGGCATCATAACTCCTGAACGGATGCAGTGATTTCAATTTAGTTTTTTTGTATTAAAGGTAACTTATGTACGAGTGTTCTAAGCCATGTTTGATGAAAATCGGTTCAGCCTTTAAAAAATTGAAAGTGGGGCGATTAACCGAATGTCTGCAAGTACAATACAGTACAGTTCATCAAATAAACATTTTTTAGTTTTAAATGGAAATTAAGTTCTTGTGTCGGGGGTGTTTTAAATTTTTATTTTAATTTTTATTGACCTGATATCAGTAAAAATCGTAACATTTTATGCCATTAGCAGAACATTAATCTTATCTCTTAAACTTAAATAAGGTCATACCAAAGGTCAGGGTGCTACATTTTAAAGTAGAGTAGAAAAATATAATGATTTTGTAAATTCTCCATACATGTTGATCGTTGGTGTATCAAAAGAATATTTTTTATTGCCGGTATTTTTTATTGCAATAAAGCAACGATAGTTTTGGACTCTTTGGCATAGTTAGCTAATGTTAAGGCTAGTTGTGGGTTGGACCTTCATTAGGTAAACATACATACATACATGGTACATTGCTGTTCTAAATGGATATCACGCTATGCATATGTGCAAGTGTACTTCTTAATCATGTCAGCTTTAGTATTTTTTTTCAACAACCTACCTAGTTGTTATTCGAGCTAATATGTTATTAAGGAAAAAATGTTTTTAATCACACCAAAAGCGTAGATTTTAAAGGTGAAGTCAACATTAAAGAGAAGTTTGCAGTGTTTTGTTACTAAAAAAAATACGTAAAACGCGTTTTGATCCAAAAAAAAATAACATTTAGGAAACTAATTAATTTATGTTGCACAGTTTTCTTTAGAATCTCAGGGTAACCGAATCCATTCCGCCTGGTCAAAAGTTTAGGGAGAGTAAAAGGTGGTGTCTATTCGCTTTTGGTATGAATATTTCAAAATAATACTGTTCTAGAAAAACTGACTTTTGTAGAGAATTCCTGTCCCTTGCAGTACGAACCACAAATAAAATCTTTCAAAGAATTAAATGTATTTGATCGTGTGTTGGCTTATTGTTCAGCAAGGATGATAGGCTGCAGTACGTTTTAAAGTAATAAAGAAGGTTGATTAAAGTTATGGTGACTCTTCGTGTATTTTCAGAAGATTCCGTAGAAGATACATGGACACGCCACTCTAACTCACCCTGATCAGGAAATACATAGCTTGGAGTCTCCGATAAGTCGCATTTCACATATTTCGATTGTGTCTACAGCAGAACGTCATAGATAGAAGTTACCCGTAAATACAACTGATTTATCATTATTGCCATAAAAACAGTATAAACTAAACACAGAAACTGTTTTATTAAAATTATATGGCATTTGTAGAAAAATTATAATATTTGTTTTATTAATAACAATACTTTTATGTCTTAATTGTGTTTATTAACTTTATGTATTATTAATACTACAGCAATAGGATTTGCTAACTTTGGAGTTAAATCAGTTCTCGTTATTTGTCCAGGTATACGTAAAGTTTTTTTTCAATAACAAAAGCTGTATTGAGCTAAATATGTATTGAAGGTTTTTTTGTTTGATTTTAGAACGCTTTTTGTAAGTTATTTTATTTTTGTAATAATTATAGCCTGTTTCTTAATCTCAGAGACTAAATTGACAGATGTAAATGTCAAGTTTACAAATAATGATACCTGTGTTTATTTCGTAGTGCTGTCCTATGATACCGATTTTTTCAAAACGTAAATAAATGTGGGTTTTTGAAAAATGTTAAAATTAAATTTGTTAGATTTTACAATCCTAAATTTAGCAACCACATTTAACTGACATTGAAAAAAAGTTATTTCTAAAAATCTTTTTTAATTAAGATACCGTATTTCCGAGGTGGTTCCATTGCCACCAAATCTAGGTCTGCTTGATCGAATCGAATGGAAGTCAAAGAAAATATTTAATATTTGGTGTAATCAGACGGAAACATATCGAAATTCAAGTCGGTATTTTGCAATTTTCTGTGTAAATACCTATCTTTACCATTAGTAATTAAATCTATTGATGTTTTTAAATGCGTCCATTGAGCCTGTTGTGCGCAGGTTATGAAATAACTGCTGTTATTTTACTGGAAAAATTACACGAATTGATGTAATCCCAAAGTAAGCAAATTATATGCTTGTAGTAATGGCGCTGAGCAAGGATACTAATACACAGAAATACTTGTATAGTTATAACTTAGTTAGCATAAACAGTTTCTCTTGCGTTCTTCTGGTTCCTATGTGTAGAATAGATCATTTCCTGTCCTACCTGGTAGCCTGCCGTAAGAGGCAAGCAAAAGAAAAACGGGTCATTAACAACAAAACCACTGGTTGTGGAATGCTATGCAGCAACTTGTACGGATAGAAATCCACCGCTTTACTGATTCCTGTCAGTCACAAAGTTATGTTCCAGTCCGGAGGGTAGGTCAGCCAGGAGACTTGCACAATTGGTCTTTTAACCTGGCTTCGCCACGTCACGAACACCTACAACATAATATATGGCGTCTATTACGCTGCGGTTATCTCTTGGCATTAGGGGAGCCGCGTACTTGACTGCTGTCTTTTGCCAAAAATAATATATTTTGTTGTTTTTTTATAACATATAAAAGGACTTTTACATTGTTTAAATACGATGCTTTTTCGGAGAAGGGCTTCCTCAAGTAACTCCTCAATAAAAATCACAGACAAAGTCAACGACATTAGATTCTATACTTCTTATCGTCGGAGCTTCGTAGAATTCCATTCTTAATGTAATTTATTTAAAAACACTTGTACTTTCCACAATATATTTTATTATTTTTTATTTTTAGTATTTAGCCAACCGGTTTCGCTATACAAGCATCATCAAGGCTATATAACAACTGAAGTTTTGTTAAAAATAATACGGTCTAATTGTCACCTTATTTAAATAAATTTATATTAAATATTATTAATTATTTGTATTTAAATAAAAACATACTGACAATTGAAATGACAATACTGACAATCAACGACATTACCAATAGGTTAATTATAGATATAGACGACGAATCAGATAGTTTTACCGCGTCATTATCTAAATAAAAAATAAAATTAATCCTATTTAAAATAATCTAAAAATACAAGTGTTGCTTTACATTAATTTTGTTATGTAAAACTACAAATGATCACATTAATAATTATAGACCTACAATTGTGAAGAATATTAATTAAGTATTAATTCGTTTTAAATACCCATGTTCCGATTTTTCAATGTAACTTACAAAAATCGGTACTACGTTTTGTTAGAATTTTTCGATAATGTCACTACACTATTTATGAATCGCAAAACGCTGACAACATTCCTAATGTCAATTTAGTCTCTGAGATTAAAAAACAGGCTATAGTTACTTTAACGCGGCGGAGTAAATAGATAGGTATATCGTATGTCACTCAAATTCAGTTTAAGTACAATAAGTAATTACGTAGATCAAGCTTGACGCATGTTTAGAGTGTCGTCGAGTCTGCTCCCCGAGACGCAGTGGTCGGTGCGTGTTATCAGCCAGACGGGCCGAGCCTCCTCTCTACTGATAAGTAACTCCAGTGATCCTTGTGCGCATTCAATGCTACTACGTAACATATAAACTTATATTGCTATCGTACTGTATACAAAAACATTGATCGCCTCGCTGGTCGAGTGGCTAGCGTGTACGCCTAACTACATCGACCAACCGCGAAGGCTCGGGTTCGATTCAAGGGGCAGACATTTGTGTGATGAACATTTAGATGTCTGCATTTCCGGGTCTGGGTGTTTATTAAATTTATTCTGGTATCTATTTAAGTATTTCTATGTATTAGTATCGTTGACTAACACACATAACACAAGCATATAATTTGCTCACTTTGGGGTTAGATTCAATTTGGGTGAGTTGTACAGGGATATTTATTTATTTATTTATTAGACCATCTTCCTGTCTGAAATCTTAAAATAACGAGGGCTGCGGCGACAGCTATGTGATTAAAAATAAAAATAAACCGAAGCACACATAAAATTAGCTCCGCTTTTTATATATCGTTTGTTTACCGTTGGAATCGAAAAACTTTGATAGTTAACATAGTTTACACTGTCCATAGACAATTTTTTAAAACATGCACTTCTTCTTTTGTACAAATGAATATTGTGGGATATCTAATATTTGCATTAATTAAACCTATACCACATAACTTTAATAAGCAATTTGTATTATGAATTGTTTCCATCCTTGGCGCTTGATGAAACTCCATTACGTATTTTAAAGATATCTATATTATATAGTTGTTATTACAGAAATGATTAATTGTGTTAATAATTTTCTTAAATTTAGATTAGGTCAACCAATTTAAAAATAAATGCGTATATTAATAAATATGTAAATTTAAAATAAATAATAAACATACATATAATAAATATATGCGGCAGTAATGGAGCGTTTTGGTGTGTAATTAATTAGCATGTTGGCACTTAAGTCATAATTAGTAATTTAGTTTGTGTTTTTTTGTAAAGTAAGTTTTTGTATTGTGCACTGTATGTTCTACATTTATTTTATGCATTCTCACTATTTTGGGTTTGCTGGAAGAAATCTCTTTTAGAGATAAGCTCGCCTTTTGTATAATTTTACATATTTACTTGTTTTTTTTTTACTTTTTGTGTACACTAAAGAATAAAGGAAAAATATAAAGTGTAAAGCAGAAGCGCATAATTTAAATAGTACTTAGTACCTACTGTAAGTTGATGTATACTAATTCTTCAGATGACTAGCTTCCGGCCGCAACTTCGTGGAATAATAAGCGTGAGGGTATATAGCCTATCGCCTTCCTCGATAAACGGACTATCTAATACTGAAAGAATTTTTAAAATGTGACCAGTAGCTCTTGAGATTAGAGCGTTCAAGCAAACAAACAAACTTTTCAGCTTTATATTATTAATAATATACAAAAAGAAACGTTTTGGTGGTTAATGTCAGAGCCTTTACCATAACTTGGTATAGATTACGTTGGGTACGTTACGTGTCAAAATCTATGGCACTTTTTGTCTAAAAATGTGTTTCTCTTAGTTACCAATAGAGGCGCAGTTTAAAGTTTTCATACAAATAATTTACAAATCCAGCGAATATAAACCTCATATTTTTAAATGAAGAAATACTTGTACTGTTTTACGTATCACTACAACAACAACTACAGCACAAGTGTTTCTTCATTTAAAAATATGAATATTTGGAAGTTTTACCAAGCGCCGACGATGGAAAATATCAAATATATATAGAATATAAACTTGACAAGCCCTAAACTCATGGTAAGGGCTCAGTACATTGTAACGCCATTAGTATACTACGTCTAGTTATCATGGCCCTCAAGATGCTGTACCAGAGAAATCTTATAGAAGAGAAGAGAAAAATAATAGAAATAGTTATTTCTATTATTTTAAAAATGTAAATGTGTATTAATATATAAGATAATATCAAAGAGGCAATTTATTTATTTTTTTTTGTTTCATACAACATTAAGTATTTATTAATTATTTATTTTTAATGTAATTACTTGTATCTTCTTAAAGTGTGTCATGCTTGATGAAGCATGACTAATGCTCACTATCTTTATTTTGTGACTCAGTACCTTCGAGGTAAATTTTGCGGTTCCAGCTTATAATAGTGACATTTTTTATATCTCAACACTTTGTTCTTACCACTTGTTAAATAGGTACTATTTGGACCAATTGAGGGATTTGGCATTATTGATATTTATTCTAAAAAAAAAAATTAATGTTACAAATAGGTAAAGTTTTAGTAAACTAGCAGCCTATCCCAGCTTTGCACGGGTGGACAAATACTTGTACAAGTCTTTCTCTTAGATCATAAATAAATTAATATCCCTGGACAAGTCACACGAATTGAATCTAACCCCAAAGTGACTTAATTATATGTTTGTGTTTCGGGTGTTAGTCAACGATACTAATACATACAAATACTTAAATAGATACTAGAATAAATTTAATGACACCCAGACCCGGAAATGCAGACATCTAAATGTCTGCACCCGTCGGGAATCGAACCCAAGCCTCGTGTTTGGTTGATGTAGTTAAGCGTGTACGTTAGACACTCGACCAACTCTATCTTTCAAAAAAACTTCGATCCAATCAGATCAAAATCTGTTGCGTAGTTGTTAAGATCCAAACATATGTAGCTATAGGGGCAGACAGCGGAAAGCGACCTAGTTTTGTACTACGTAGTGATAACAGATAAATTTAACGTATTCTATGACCGCGGTTGTAAGACCCGTCACAAACATTAGCAATAATTCCTTACGGAAAAATCGAAACGCAATTTCAAACGCACCAAAGCCATACAAATCTAACATGCTTTTTTTTATCATAATCGAAGGCAAACAGGCAGACGGCCTTCCTGATGGTAAGAAATTCACGCCGCCTACAGACACTAAAGATGGTAATGGTGCGTTGCCAGCCTGAGGCTGGGATGTTAGGCCTCGAGCAAAAGTAAGTTTACCGGCTACCTTACCCTCCGAAACGGAACACGTCAAGCAGTCAACGGCAAGCATTGGACGTTATGGTGGCAGGAATAGGTAAGGCGGTGGTACCAATCCGGGTGAGACTCTACGACCTAGTAGGATATCACGGTGTTAGTGACTGTAAGCCTATGCTCGCCTTTTACGCTCTACCGAGCAGGAAGGCAGCTGGAAAGGAGCCCGGACCAACACGGGGAGAGAAAAACTTGTCAGTTATCCGTAATCCGTAATCTGGTTTCGAATTCTTCTGAACGTATAAACGTATAAACGGCGGGTCCAAGAGTTCAAGTTGAAAGAAGTCGACATTCAGTTTCACGTAAAGCTCGCGGAAATGATTCTATAAATATTGCATCACTTCCTGTGTATTGACCAGAGGTGATCTGTAGTCTCTGGTCTGCCTTGAGCCTTAATATTCATGTAATGATGTTTTAATTAAGTTGTATGACATTTAATTTTAATTTATTTATCTGTATATCGAAGGTCCAATTAAGATGAAATAAAAAAGAGCAAATAAATCTTCTAAGGTAGCTTAGTATTGGCGCAAGGATGAGACGAGCCCATCGTTCTATATTCAACTTGATTTTTTTATAATTTAAAAAAATAGTTGTTATTTTCTATATTTATCAAAAATGTTATTATTAAGATATTATTGATATTACATTTACTTACTGTGTATATTATGATGCATGTGTGCAATAGGTAAGAGAAACTGTTAGTTCAATATCTTGTTAAATGTTTATGTAATAAATAAATAATATAGTCAGTAAACACTAGCTCTTTACAGACTATATTAACAATGAAGTTCCACCAAGTGCGACCAATCAATAGTGTAACTGATAGTCCCGTGCGGAAAGCCAGAGTATCGAGTACCAACAGCCACGATCCTGGCAGACCTAGCCTACCTAGCTTCCTCCGCATTTATACAAACAAGCTGTTAATTATAATAACTAATAATAAAGCTTGTTACATAATTTTATTGTTGCTTTTTTTTGGAATGACTAATGTGTTGCCAACTCGCGGTTTTTACAACTTCACCGGGCTTTAGCTCTATTAGGATAATTCGTGTGCTTGAGTGCTTTATAACAGATAAAAAAATCTTAGGACTAGAGATGTAATACATAGTAGTAATCCTACAAATGTGATTTTGGTAGCTTTTAAAATTAATCTTTTGCCAAGCAGCATCCACAGCTGTATTACAGCTTTCTACTGAGAGTTGAGCACGAAAGAAATACTCAGCTATGCAAAGAATTTAAAATTTCTGTTCACAAATTATTTGAATATTAAATAAATACTATAAATGCGTCGATTTTCTTAAAATAAAAATTTATTAATTTTAATCCATGAGTTCTGACTAGATATCGGGTAAATGATTAGAGATAAGATCATAGATAAAACCAATGTACTAATTACGAGGAATTCCAAAGAAATAAAATATAGGAAAGTGTACCATGGGTTGCCAAGTTTAAAAATATTGAACAATCATAACTGCTGCCAAGGCTATGGTGATGTAAAGTAGTCCGAATATGATAAAATGTTAATTTTCTAAGCTAACATATTTATCAATGTCACTTTCCACAATATGTTTTTGTTATATAATATATATAAGTACAAAAAATGTTTAAATGTCTATATTTTTGTCGTAGTCTAGCGGTTCACGTGGTGAACTTGTTAGCATGAGGTCCCGGGTTCGAATCCCGGGTCGGGCAAGAAAAAGAAAATTTGGTTTTTTAATAAAAAATATTGCTCGGGATTGGATATGTGCCCGGTTAGCGATAAGCTTGGCACCTATCACATTGTGGGACTTAGTGTCTTCGACTAGTCGTTAGTGCCCTGGTTGTGCCTCTGCCTAATCCTTCGGGGATATGGGCTTGAGGATTTTTTTATATTTATAAATGGTATCTTAAATGCAATTCAGAAGAATAATCTAACCTGGTTAAGGCACCATTACGTATGCAAATTTTCGTTATTTGATAAGCTATAAATTAGTAGCAACTAACGAACCCACCAGGCTTCGCTTGGGGGATAGCGCATAAGATATTAGGGGTTTAACGATTAATAATAAACTTGAAAACTACTTACTACACTACGGGAAGAAACTAAAATCCTACAAATAAAAAATATCTTTCAAATCGAGGAGATGCGACAAAGGGAGTTTTTAGTGGAAAACGCGCAAATTTATGTCTTGCTAGGTTTAAATTGCACCAGATTCTGCTGGCCCCAAAACGAAATTTCAGACAAAAGATTGCCAACTTTATACACCAGTTGGTTCCGGGTCGATGACATATTCCCGAGATATTATCTCGGCCAAAGTATAAGGCTTTCCCAGTAGTGTCGTCTGCATAGCAATGAATGTTACTAATTTGTATTGAAATGCAGAAGAAACAAAGTAGGAGAAATTGGGAAACACCAGCATTGACATGCTTGGACTCTGAGCACCTACCGTCGATAATGACCTTAATGCTACGCCCCGTCAAAAAACTAGAGATCCATGTACATAATTTCTCAGGAAGACCGTAAGAAGGAAGCTTCGATAGAAGTGCACAAAGCCACACCCGATCAAAGGCTTTCGCTATGTCCAAACTGACAGCCAATTCTTCTCCTTTGCTTTCGACTGCCTGCACCCATCGGTGCCACGACGGAAACCGTATTGATGATCATTTAACAGCTACTGCTCCTCTAGGTATCTTAAGAGCTGGCAGTTTGTTACGGATTCCATAGCTTTGGACGAACCCGCGCGATTACTTTTTTTAGGGATCGGGTGGGACACTAAGTCTCACAATGTGATAGATGACAAGCTTATCGCCAACCCGGTCCAAATTCAATCTCGGACAGCGTTATTTTTATTAGAAAATTGAGAATTCATATTTCTAATTTTTTTTGTTGCCCGACTGGGGGATCAAAAACCTCTAGAAACCAAGTCCGATGCCGGACCGCAAGACCACTGAGGCGATCTGTTTCATTACAGTTATCTGGTTATATTTATATAATTATGTACTTATCTAGCTACTGAGTTAAATAGTTAATATACTTACATTTAAGTAGTATAGAGCACGCAGATTTTAGATTGTGTTTGTCTTTCATACATAAATTAAAATCTTAACGTAACTGACGTATATAATTTGAGAAACGGTAATACTGTACCCATTTAAACAGCTATAAAATTACCACATTAAAAGTAAGTAGATATTGCATTACAAACGTAAAATGTGTAATGTCATCCTTAGAAGATATACCATCGAAGACTTTTTTCTTAAGCTACAAAAAAAGGATTACCTTCTCATGCATTGTTTTAATAAACATTAGCTGTCCCGGTGAACTTCGTTGCACCCGTTCTGTTTTTATGGGGAATAATAAAATATTGTTTTTCCCATTTTCCCTGCAATTTTCCCGGTTTATCTCATCATAAGAACCTTCATCTAACAATAACTAACACAAGAAAAAAAGAATTATCCAAATCGGTTCAGTCGTTCGGAAGTTATGCGCTTACCAACACATTTAGTAATTCATTTTTATATGATAGATTAAAAGGCTAGGAAGCATTATATCGACATAATTAAATAAATTTGCACGAAACCTTAATTAATTATACAAAAAATAAAACCGCATTAAAATTCGTTTTTGAGTTTATCGCGTACACACAGACTGATAAACGCAGCCGAGAGACTTTGTTTTATTATATCATAATATTATGTACTGATATATCTATTTATTAAAAAATCCTAATGCGGCCGCCTGCCCAATATTCTATTTTGCTAGTGCTAAAGTAAATGCAAAAATTGAATGGGGCCACCTGTTGCTAACCTAAATGCGAAAGTTTGTCAGTGTGGATGGATGTTTGTTACTCTTTCACGCAATATCTAATGAATGGATTTTAGT
>NJDD01003942.1:74679-85080 GCA_002245505.1 Calephelis nemesis
TGCACCGCCACCAACATGGGCGGCGGGTAACACGAAGGTTGCAAAGCTGCCCGTGCCGCGACAAATATTTGCTATTAGACATAACTTAAAAACTGCCAGTTTGATCTTAATCATATTGATATGGGATTGATTACCTCTGAATCATGATTTGCCACTCGAATACAGGGACGGAAAATTTTATTTCGTGATTATTTAGTGTTTGTGTTGTCTTTAATATTATACGTAGTAAGTATTTGCACTATACACTTAAATTTTTTTCCAGCGTTATTTCTGTTTTTGGGTTTGCTGGAAGGAACTTTTGGACATAAATTCGCCTTTTGTATGATTTTACACTTTCATTCATTTGTATTATGGCTGTTTAGTGCAAAATAAGTTATTAAGTAAATAAATAAAGCAAATTAATTAAGTAAACTCAAAGGAAAAGATAGGTATCCTTCTGGTATGACGCGAGACTTCGGCTTGCAACTGCGGATCCACTTGACTGTTTTTAAATAATTCCTTACACACACGTAACGATTTATCGTAGGGATTTCAGACTGTGAAAATAAGTCTCCAAACGCCTCCGATAAAGTTGCGATCGGACAGTTCTCCGCAGAAGCTGAAGCAAGAAACGTGTTTTTCACGATTGAAGATTATGACGCACTTGCAATATTAAGAATTATCAGTATTATTATTTAATGTCATAATCGCTTAATGCTTTTGCTCCTGCACAATGTTTTGGTATTGAACATTATGAGGAAGGTATGACAAGGGCAGGACTCAGAACAAGACAGTTAACTCTTGAACCAGTGCAAAGCACTACATAAGGCTGTACAATTTAAATTTTTAAGACGAGGAACCTGTCGAAGGAGAGTAGCTAGGTACCCTAAATAATCCCATAAAAACTGTGATCGTATCCACCAGGCCCGATATCAATAGGAGGTAAATGTACAATATGTGTAAACGTCCAAATTCTGTATCAGTCGATAAGCAGCACATTTCGATATTTTTTACCTGTCCCAAGCCAGGAAAAAGTACGAGAGAAAAATAAATCACTATATTTCACTATACTCGTAACATTATGTACCTGCAAGAATGACCATGGGTTGCGAGATTTTTAACAAATTGCAAATTTTCTTTACGTTTTATCACTGTATTTTATTAACTACTAATTTAATTAAAAACGTGTAATCGTGAGTTTTACATGGTTTGATTTCGTCTTTCGTTTAAAAAATCACGCTGTATGACTTATTTCGTAACTGAAGGGAAAGTTCCTTGGCAACACAATTTATTCATCAATGTCAAAATACCTTCCTTACCTTGTCAGACCTTGCAGTCTAGTATAATTACGTAATAAATATTTTTTACAAACAAAAGCTAACCTCATTTTCGTTCTCATCTAAACTCGAGGTAGATGGTCTCCGTACTTATTGATCGTATAAAAAAACTCTACAACTTGATGCCACAATAGATACCATAAACAAGATTTTTAATTCTCGTCAGCTCCAGATTTACACGAGTTTTTTCCCCGCGTTGGTCCGGGCTCCTTTCCAGAATAGACCATCAGCTTTCCGGCCAGGCGGCTCGTAAAAGGTGAGCGTAGGCTTATCGTCACTAACAACGTGACATTTGATGAGGTGGAAAAGATTCGCAGCGACTCTCTCGGGCGCACACTAGCAAGCACAGAACAATATGCTACCAACCTCCGTCGTCGCGTACTGCCGAACTGAGAGATCGCCGTCCACACGCGACGATAAAACTACGCAAGTGTAATCGATAACGATTTATCTAATATTAAATTACAACTGCCACCGATGAACAATTATCGACAACGATTTTTCATACATACTTTCGATAAAAATGCGCAAACTTGTCTGCGCAGATTAATCGCTACGTTAAATCGGAACGTGTGTATGAGGCATAAGTTGGCATTCTTTTTTAAATAATTACACTAACAACGTGACATTTGACGAGGTGGTAAAGATTCGCAGCGACTGTCTCGGTCGCACACTAGCAAGCACAGAACAATATGCTAGCAACCTCCGTCGTCGCGTACTGCCGAACTGAGAGATCGCCGTCCACACGCGACGATAAAACTACGCAAGTGTAATAGATAACGATTTATCTAATATTAAATTACAACTGCCACCGATGAACAATTATCGACAACGATTTTTCATACATACTTTCGATAAAAATGCGCAAACTTGTCTGCGCAGATTAATCGCTACGTTAAATCAGAACGTGTGTATGAGGCATAAGTTGGCATTCTTGTTTAAATAATTAGATTATAAAGTTAAACAATTATCACGAAAACCATTACATTAATAACCTACCTGTTAAATCATAATTACCGATTATTTCATTAAAAGCATTTTTTATAGATTAAATTGACTTTGACCTAGAAATAGCGATTCATTAGAAATAACTTGATATTGGTAGCTAATCGGTACAATTACAAAATATGAACATACTCGTATATTTTTAAATGAGTAGCTAGTTATTCTATGTCGTGCGTATGTGAAAACTCCATCACTATAGGCAACTAGCAGGTATGTTTCTCTGAAAATGCGTCATTTTTTTTGTGATAAACTCAAAACTGCCGAAAGGATTTTCGTGCAGTTTTTACTAATACATCAAAAGTTATCCCCGAGCAATCTTGAGATGTACCTACAATAAGTTAAGATTTTGTGTACTTTCGTTACGCTTTTTTTTCCACAAAAAATGTTACGCTTCATAGTTAAACCCGTTATGACAAAACAGCATAGGTACCTAGATATAGGGATTGTTCCTTATTTCGACTGTATGCCGTAAGGATCTGTATTGAATCTGCAAATTTGCGTTTGTTTTGGAATCACTTGTAAGGGTAGGTGTATAAAAACTTTGTGGGTGTAAAGGATTGAATATAAAAAAAATTAAGTATAAAAAAGATTTAAGTATCTCGGCCATATTGTCACGAGCGACCTAAGAGATGACGAGCATATTGAGAGAGAACGCAGGGCGTTGGCGCTGAGGAGTAATATGCTTACCCGCAGATTCGCAAGGTGCGCTGCAGGTGTGTAAGTTACTTATAGCAATCTGTCGTTCTTTCTATACTGTGGACTGTAGGTGTCATATACGCGCCGCGCCTACGATGCCCTACGAGTTCAGTTCAGCACGGACGACTTCTTCGCTTTGATGCGTAAAAAAGCCACATCTATGCTACAGCGCCTACGTACCAGCGACAACAGTATCCTAGGGATGATTGCTGCCAGGCCTGACTGCTCGATACAACATCACTGGAGAGAGACTGCAGTAGGGTAAATCGGGAAAGCCACCAGCTTGTTTGATACTTATAAAAAAGAAGCTGTAAACACACGTATGAAAGTTGGGCCTCCGGGCTATGAAATTTGGATCACCTTGGCTTTGATTGATATCAGGTGGCAAAAGTGTTGTTCAATTAGTGGTAGGGATTGGAAAAAAAAGGAAAACTTAGGGAGGCTTTAAAATTTTTTTAATTTTGTACCTATTTATAGCAAAGGCTAGATAAAGCCGCGTCTGTCTGGTCTGCTAGTAATCAAATAATCCACGAGATTCAATAAATACTTAGTTGAGAGTTAAACTTGAATTTTCCACACTAATTTCACGCATTAATTGAGCGGCAATTATGATTGTTTTTGTTCAGTGTTTACGACCTCATAGTTTTCCATGAACCTGATTAGCATTTAGGTTAAGGGTTTCTACTGATTATAAATAGGTAGGCACTTCGTGTTACAATATTTTACATTGAACTGGAACCTAAAAAGTGGACATAGTTTTTTTTTGTATGGATGTGCCGAATTCATTTATTTTTATCTGTACTCGCTCGGTAGACTGTCTCCTTGACTGTTACTGCTTAGCTGGTAGCCTTATCTGTAGAGTGTTTGCAACTGTCTTGCTTCGTCTTCTTGTAAATTAGGATTACTGGCAAATTTAGGTACTAAAAGGCATACCTAATATTAGGTTGGCAACGCATCATTACCACATTTGTTGTCTACAGAAGATTTTATTACTATAAGGGAAAAGGTATCCCGGCCAACTAGCCTGGTAGCTGTCTTAATAATAAGATTTAAAGGTGTGCGGTCAAAGCAGCTGGTGTCGGCTAGTATTATATACAACGGTGGGTAATAACAATGCGTAGGTAATCAACATAAATTGAGAATAATTTACATCTATCCAATCACAACATTTGTAGCGGCCAACGATTTAAATATAATCCAAGACAGATAGTAATAAACTTAAGAACTTGTTAATAACAGGCTGACTATATTTAAACTTAGATTAAATATATCTCTGGACAAATCACACAATCCTAAATTACGCAAAGCTTGTGTTATGAATGTCAATCGAAAGTTATACTGAAGTTTATACCTACATAGGTAAACTCATAGGTACCTCATGATTTATACTTATAGTATTTACCGCCTCGTTGGTCGAGTGGCTAGTGTACACGCCTGACTTCACTGACCAACTGTGAGGCTCGGATTCGATTCCCGACGGAGGCAGGGATTTGTGTGATAAACATTTAGGTGCTTGCATTTCCGGGTCTGGGTGTTTATTAAATTTATTCTGGTATCTATTTAAGTATTTCTATGTATGTATTAGAATCGTCGACTAACACCCATAACACAAGCATAAAATTTACTTACTTTGGGCTACATTCAATTTGTGTAATTTGACTTAAAATTTTTATTTATTTATACTTAAATTCCTTAGAAATAAAAATGTTCATTTTTTTTATTTACTCAAATTTTTGCTCATTCATTTTTAATGGGAAAAATTAAAATGTTAGTTATCCTAGTTTCATCACAGTTAAACAGGATAAAAAGTATTATAATATGTCCATGTCTCAGTTATAAGCTACCTTATTGTCAATTTTCAGCAAAATTGCTTCAGCCGTTCTTGAGTTATAAATATTGTAACTAACACGATTTTCTTTTATATGTAAAAGAGGTTTAAGCGTAAGTAATCCACGACGTACCTATTAGTACACCGACTGCTACTTACTAGTATTAAAAAGTAGGGCGCAGAAATAACCTCGGCGAGGATCTGGGTATCTGGGGATCTGGCTATGGACAGGTATACTAATCTATGTTCGCCTCTTATGGTGATTTGCAGGTAGGAAGTAGGTCAAAACCTTATACAGAGTACTTTCGAAGGACCGGCCAAATTTTACAGTTTTAGATTTTTTTCTCGAAAGAATGAATGAATATATTTTGATGTTGATCGCCTCTGTGGTCTAGTGGTCCAGCGTCGGCCTTGACTTCTTGAGGTCTTAGGTTATATTTTCTAATAAAAATAATGTTGCCCGGGAGTGGATACGTGCCCGGTTGGCGATAGGCTTGCCATCTATCATATTGTGGGGTTTAGTGTCTTCGGCTAATCATGGATGCCCTTGTTGTGCCTCTGCGTACACTTTCAGGGATGTGGGTGTGAAGATACCTTTTTTATTTTGATGTTATTAGCAAAATAATAGTTAAACTTACACATAATATTACAAAATATAAGTACATACATACATTTACTTAGTATACGTTTTAATACATTCCTCCAGAATATGGATGGGAAAGAGGTAGTTGGAAGCTCTCCCACAAGATATAAACTGCTGTATCTTTTGATGATATAAAACACCTTTACCTTTAAATATGGGTAATTGTACTAAAATTTTATTTGAAGTAATGTACGCTACATTGTATATCCATAACTTAAAAAATAAGTGTTTGCGGGGAAGGCGGGTAGCTCTACCAGTAAAATAATTTCGCATACAATTTTGAGGACATAAATAAATACATTCGAAATCTAGCTTTATATGAATACACAATTACAACTTTCCGATACTTATACTCTACACTGTCCTAATTATTCCTTCCGCAACAGTTAAAGACGCGTTTCGTGCTTCGTAGTACATGGTAGAGTAGTAGAAAGCTCAGATGCTCTAAAATACCCATTATAAGATAGCGATGCACCAATAACATCTATATATTGGGCGACCGTATATCTTACCGTAGTATAGTACCTACATATTATACCAGCTTATTCCGTGGCCGTGTACTTGTTTGCTCTCTGATAAGTTGTTTCACAAAAAAACTTTGAAATAATATGATTGAAGAATTAATCTCTAAATTACATTTTTTGGCTCTGGGGTCTAGGGGTCCAAGTGTTGGACTTCATGAAGTCCCGGGTTTGAATCCTGGGTCGGGCAACAAAAAGAAGCGAAACGGGTGTTTCCCATTGTCTAATAAAAAAAAATTTGCTCGGGATTGGATATGTGCGCTGTCGGTTTTCGATAGGCTTGCCACCTATCACATTGTGGGACTTAGTGTCTTTGGCTAGTCGTGGATGCCCTGGTTGTGTCTCTGCCTACCCCTTTGGGGATATGGGCGTGAAGATACTAAAAATTCTTAGTGGCACTATCTTGCGATGTGTCACTAAGGATAAACAACGCAAAACAAATAAATCTAAGTAAGTTTATCTAAGCATTTGTTAATATCACCATTGACGCGAACTATTGTAATTGTGGTTTATATGATACAGCAATAATAATAATTATAGTCGTTAGTTATATCATTACTCATAGACGATAATCTCTAATACAGTTACCAAGTATAATCAATAAATCCTCTAGTATTGACATGTAATAAACACAGTAAAACTACAAAAACCGACTCCAAGTATTTTTGTTGTAAGCGATTTGATAAGTAAGTAAGTATCTTCTCGTCCATATCCCCGAAAGGGTAGGTAGAGGCACAACCAGGGCAGAGATACTAAGCCCCACAATGTGATAGGTGGCAAGCCCATCGCCAACCAACCGGGCACATATCCAATCCCGAGCAACATATTTTTTATTAGAAAATGGGAAATACCATCTTATCTTTTTGTTGCCCGACCCGGGATTCGAACCCGGGACTTCATGAAGTAAAGTCCAACACTTGGACCGTTAAACCGCAGAGCAAAGAAATGTAATTTAGAGATTAATTCTTGACTAAAATTTTTAAGATTTTTTATGTAATAACTAATAAGAGAGCGAACAAGCACACGGCCACAGAATAAGCTGGTATAATACGTACATTAACATACTACGAAACGCCTTTTTTACGGTCGCGCCAAGCGGGCACATACCCAATCCCGAGCAATGTTTTTTTTTGTTGGAAAATTGGGAAAACCCAATTTTCTTTTGCGATTTGATAATATTTTATTTTTCTTAAGATAACAAATGATTCCGAAATGGTCTCATATCATATCAGCATCCTAATAATAGTTTTTGAGCTATACTTAACATTGCATTTGACTTATGCTAGCTATGTTTCTAAAAAAGAACCATCAAAATCGGTTGGATATCAGCCGAGTAATCGCGTAACAAACATACAGTCGAATAAAGAACCTCCTCCTTTTTTGGAGTCCGTTAATTTTTTTTGTGGAATAGATAAACAAAAAAGACGTATTTTTATGGTGCAAGGAGCTAAGGGAATCGAAACCTTTATTGACATGGACCACACCAATGCTGAATTACCGCCGGATCGGAAGCACAGCTACCAATAATGGCGAAAACACGAAATATGCTGATCCGTCACCAACCTAAGAATGTTATGTCCCATGCCCGAGTAAGTTATGGGTTACTCTACCCTTTAGACCGAAACAAGAGTGAAAACTGACGTTGTCATTGAAGGAATAGGTGAGACGATGGTTGTAAAGTTTCAAATATTCTGCTAAACTTTCTTTTCCCTGCTTAAGAACCTTTTTCTGGAAATAATTGACACAAAATAATCGATATCCTTCCACCCTTTTGCTTGTGATCAGGGTTAATAGATAGATCAAAATTTATTTTTTATTTTTAAATTACATGTATTTTTATAACATACTAGCTGTTCCCGTGAACTTTGTTCCGCCCGTTCAGTTAGTATGGGAAAAATGAAAATGTTGTTTTTCCCAGTTTCATCACAATCGAACAGGAAAAAAGTATCCTATGTTCTTCTCCCGGTTCTAAGCTACCTCCCCACCAATTTTTAGCCTAATCGGTTCAGCCATTTATAAGATAGACATAGTGTAACTAACACCACTTTCTTTTTAAACAGTGAATAGTTCTGTCAAGCTCATAAACATTTTTAGCTAGTCAGCTACATCAGTATGCGCCATTGCTGTATTTATTTATAGAGAGCAGAGTAGCCAATAAAGCTACTCGGAAGCTGTACGTCCTAGTCTCAGTTTGGCAATACACAGTAAACATCTTTGGTCTTAATGGACGTTGTATTGTTATTCAGCTGCTTGTGGTTTTATAAATCGAAAAAAAAAACATTTGATTTACCTAATCAGGTCGAAACTGTCAACTTCTGATAAAAATGCAATTTTTAATTACTGATCAAGGGTAAACGGAACGGAAGTTGAGTTGCTCATATTCCTTGTCGGAAGCATAAATCACAAAAATTATTGCAACATAGGAATGCGTAGGCTACTATTAACTGCTGGCGGACATTTTGTTTTGATCAGTCGGATAAATCTAATTTACCGGTTGTCGCATTCTTGGAGCAAAAACAACAAAGTATATAATGTGGCTGCGACATTATACTTTATTAGTGGGTGACATTATCGCATTATTCTTACTACTAACATTATTTATTGTATTATATTTATTTACTAGCAGTTTCGCAGAGCTTCGCCTGCGTAACTTGGCTTCTACTGCATCGATTTTGATGAAACAATGCTTATGTCACTCAGAAATAATGTCGCATTCTAAAGCTAAATTTTCGAAATTGGTCTAGTAGTTTCGGAGCGTATTTATTTCAAACAAACAAACAAAAAGTCAATACCTTCCTCTTGATAATGTTAATATAGATTATACATTAAATTAAAACATATTAAAAATAATGATAGATCCTTCAAGACAGTGGTCTTACTACTAAGCTCTCCGTGGTAAGATACCTCTGCACATATCACTTTCGTCGAGGGGCTAGCGTACACGTCTAACTCCACCGACTAACCGTGAGGCTTGGGTTCGTTCCTGATTTGGTCAGGATCAATATATGTAAACATCGATGACTGGGTGTGTATTATATTACTTCTGGTATCTATGAATATATAAGTAAATCTGTCTGCTAGTATCGTTGAGCACTACAAGCTTATAATTTGCTTACCTCAAAGTGCTTGCTGTCCAAAACTTTCTGCCTTCTGAGACAAAAAGAGTCTCTACGTATATAATATTATTATTGTTTGGAATATTTATGTTTAAATCAACAACAAATGAGACAAAAAGAGTCTCTACGTATACAATATTATTATTGTTTGGAATATTTATGTTTAGTAGATTAGTTTCGTTTGTTAATGTCAGGACTTTCACAATCGGCCTAACATCCTGACCACTGGACAGCGGCGCACCTATAACATCTATGGTGCCTAAACTATACACCGTGGTCTTTTGACTCAAGAGCTATAGTTTTCTTTTACTATCAGAAGCGTGTGCTTATTTGCTGATCGTTCATTAATAAAAAACTAAATCATCGTCATCAAATGGACTTATGCCGGGTTCCTATAATCAACGAAACGTAATCCATAAGTTTAAGCATTCGTAGTTTGCTCAAAAGTAACGGAGCGTTACTTATATTATCAAAAAATTGTTTAGAGTCAACTACCGAAAATGAGCAATCGTTGTTAGCAATATTACTAATTGTACAAAATACTACCATCCGTAATCAAAACGACTCGTTGTTTTGAGTATAGGAACCGGGCATTAATGAGTTAACTTGACGTGTAGCAATAATAGTGTAATGAGCGAATTAATAATAATAATAATAAAAATAAAAATAAACAATCTTGTTTTTTATGTCAGAACTAGCAGTTTCACGCAGCTTCGCTTGCGTAACTTGACTTCTACTGCACCGATTTTGATGAAAGCCTATGTCACTCGGGAATAATGTAGCATTCTAAAGGTGAAAGAATTTTTGAAATCGGTCCAGTAGTTTCGGAGCCTATTCATTTCAAACGAACAAACAAAAAATCAAATCTTTCCTCTTTATAACAATAGTATAGATAGTATAGATATAGCGCACAATCAGGCGGCTCTCCTGATGGAAAAGATAACCGAAGTCTGTAGACACCATAGATGTTGTAGCTGCGTCTTGTGGCCGAAGTGTTAGGTCAACAATGCAAGTCTACAGGCCTACTACCTTCTGGACCGGAACAGTGTCATTATGGCGGCAAGAGTAGGTAAGGCAGTAGATTCTTACCCGTACGAGTCGCACAGCGCTCTACCATCAGCGGCCTTTTTGGTAATTATTTATTTAACCTTGTGAGTTGTGATTCGCTTCTTACGAGCACCCTGGGAGGAAGAAAGATGGTCTGCTCTGCAGGAGAGACACGGATCAATACGGGGATAGTGAAAGATTATAGTAGGAAATTTGTTTATACTTGGCA
>NJDD01003942.1:89663-107267 GCA_002245505.1 Calephelis nemesis
CTGGTAAAAAAAAGTGAAACCAGAGGTTAACTACCTATTTTATGCAAGCACATACATCATTCGGGCAGCTAGCGCTGGTAAAAAAAAGTGAAACCAGAGGTTAACTACATATTTTATGCAAGCACATACATCATTCGGGCAGCTAGCGCTGGTCGTAGTTAAGCGATGATTGTAAAGGAGAGGCTCACATTTTAATGCGAAGAATAAATATAATAATCAATGTGATATTTCTATACTTTATCTTAAAAAAAGTATATTTGTAACAAACAGTCACGAGTTCAACTACGAGTAAAACTTTTACGTGGTCACGAATTTAGAAGAAATAAACTGAAACAAATAGTGTACGTTAAGTTTTTAAGTTACATTTCTTTACAATACATAAGATCCTTCCAAAATAGGTCTTTAAATTTTTAGTCAATGTTCAGTGTGTATAATAAAAGATATTATGAAGAACATTATAAAAATGTTTTTTTTTATTATGGAAAAACTTGGCCTTTGATTAATTAATTAAAACAATTAAAGGACCGGGTCGCCTTGCTTAAACCGTACCAAATAAGTACTCGTAATACGTTTACTACAAGAGTTTTTCATTTTTGAAGTGAAAACTTCTTTAGCGGCGCTGTTGCACTTTTTTTGGAATGGTTTAAAAACTTTTAAACTTGCGTCAGGACACGTGACCGAGCATATTCGTGTTGTACGATAATTAAAGCAATTCGTGCAAAAATATTCCCTGACCATTCCATAATATCAAAAATGCACAACGTTAATATTTAAGTTTTCACTTCTGCCGACACTCCCGGAGTGCAACCCGTCGTTGTAATTTTTTTATTTTAATCAAATGGATGAGTTTATTCTATATGCAGTAAGTGTTATGGGAAAAACCAAAACTCAATTAATCACGTCATTTTTAATGTGAATATTTTTTGTAACATGTATTAAACACTTAAAAAATTGAACTTCCACTTTGGAACGACCTAATATTTTGTGTTTGAAATGGAATGAAATTTGAAATTGAAATTTATTTAATTGCGGGATATTTATGTTAATGAGATGTTACAAAAATATTAAAGTATATCAACATATTCTACCGTATTTAGGTGTTCAAATATTTTAATAATTATAAAAAAAAATTGTGTACTCATGTACGCACGTAAGAAGTTTTACTTCTATAGCGTAACAATCAAAAAATGCCAAATAATAACACAACACATACATACATAAATATACATAAATAGCATGCAACAATAATTAAAAATCATAAAATATAATTAAAAATAAAAAGGTTCGCAACTAACTTCAGGGTGTTGCTTTTGACTATCACATTTATCTGTCGGTGTGCGCGCGCATCGTAAAATTCACTCTCATCATTTTTCCCAATCGCGCCAAAAGAAGTATAACTTCAAAAATATTATTTAATTACATGTACATACATTAGCTTTTAACAAATTATTTATATTTATAACCAGTTTAATAATTTCTTACCAAAACATTTTAAAACTATAGTTGAATTTAACCTTATTTTCTACGGGTCAGGTACCGTACACTTAACTGCCACTGTGCACCGTTTCCAAACCTACACAGTCAGGAAGAAAAACGGTAAAACAAACTCCTCGGCAACCAGGACTTTAAACTATCTTCCTCGTACTAGTTACCACTGTTTCCAAACCTAGCCAGACAGGAGAAGAAACGGCGAAACAAACTCCTCGGCAAACACGATATCTTTAATAGTATACGGTTAATAATTTTAAAAATAATTACTTTACTATAAATGTTTTTCTAAAAAAATCCTTGATACTATAAATAAATATCACTGGACAACTCACACGAATTGAATCTAACCCCAAAGTAAGCAAATTATATGCTTGTGTTATGGGTGTTAGTCAACGACACTAATACATAGAAATACTTAAATAGATACCAGAATATATTTAATAAACACCCAGACCCGGAAATGCAGACATCTAAATGTTCATCACACAAATGCCTGCCCCCGTCGGGAATCGAACCCGAGCCTCGTGTTTTGGTCGATGTAGTTAAGCGTGTACGTTAGCCACTCGACCAACGAGGCGGACTATAGTATGTTTTCTCTAACAACAAGTCAAATAACTTCCTTCATGGGCGCCGGCAGCAGGGTGCAAAGGGGTTCAACTGCACCCCCTTGTCCGGAAAGAAAGTAGATAGAAAAAATTACATAACTGAACTTGCGGGAGAGCAATGCTTTTCGAGACAATGTATGTATGTATGTTTGTGTTCGTATGTGAATATGAATACATGTTTATTTCGATGTTTTTTATTAATTAACAGTATGTATAGGTGGAGATGCACCCCCCTGAAAATAATCCTGCCGACGCCCATGCCTTTCTTCGAAATATTTTTAATGGAAGTGATTTAAGATTACCAGGAATTTGGATGTATATACGAACGGACATGCAGTAAACATTATTTTTATAAATATTAAGTTTTTAGTTCGGCACATATAATTTCTCACTGTTCCGAAAACAATAAAATCCTAATATTTCAGCATTTGTTTGAAATAGTATCTTCATATTTTTTGTTTTAAACCCTTGACAATGTTTTGTTTATTTTTTATAAATACAAATACAGCAAATATAATATACAAACAAAGTAAAGGTAAAATTTTAAGCGACTTAAAAAGTGGTTTGTATGAATGTAATTGGTTAACACCACATATTGCTCGTATACACTTCTTTTGTACTCTGAAGATTCTAATTAAATTTACAGAATATTCCCAAATAGTAATATATATAATATAATAATATAATATAATGCAAAATAGAAGAAACATCCCCATGAAAAGCTAAGCCTCCTACATCTCTTATTCTTCTCAAATAATAATGTAAATGTACTTCATAGAAACATGTTTCATTGAAAAAAATATATGCAAACACTATATTTACAACTGCTTCAACAAAATGGCGCATCACAATAATTCCTATTTAAATACTATTTAGCAAGAGAATATAATAATGATTAATGATTATTACAGAACAAGTATGCTAATATTATTAAACGTTGAATGTTTATTGACGTTGTATAGTGTGGCTACTTAAGGCCCCACACTCAGTCAGCCAGAAGAGCCAATCACCGCGCTCCCCCGTTCTGTGATTACTATGAACAATGGCGCTCTAAAGTAAACGTCTTAAGCGACCAATCACTATTTTTGACACTATAAAAGTAATTTGAAAAAAGTATAAAAACTGAAACACTTATCTTTTAGGTATTGTACTTATCTATGTTTACGTTAAATCTAGTTCATATTTGAAGTAGACATTTGCGTTTTACTTTCAAAAAAGGGTTAACTTTTTGATTTTTTTCTATCGAGCAAAGTGAAATAAATCGTGTTTTGGAAACACTAGTCTAGTAAAGCATATTCATATTAATCTTGTGTATTTTTGTCAGCAAGATCCATGATGGCTTTGTATGAAAAAAAACAATAAACTGCTGACGTATTTTAGCGTATATGGCCCTTAAAAGGCACGTGTCACGTCATTTCATTTTATTATATTTATTTAGCACCAGAAATATGCAATAATTTTTTTATGCGTCCGTTTTAGGTTTCCAATACCAACTTTAAAATAATTAATTTTATTACATCCTCAGGATAAGACAGCCATCACAGAATAGCGATGCACTTATAACACAAAATATAAAGGGGCTTATTACGTATAGAGACCGTTCGCGTTGATCTACCATTGCCGATTTTACCACCAGGAGAGTCGCCAGGAGAAGTTTGTTATTTTATCAGTTAAAAAGTTACACATGTCCAATCAATGGCATTAAAAATTAGCACACTTATGTAGGAACTTCCCCGTGTTGGTCCGGGCTCCTTTGTAGAATAGACCATCTGCCTTCCTGCCAGGCAGCTCGTAAAAGGCAAGCATAGGTTTACCGTCACTAACACCGTGACATCTGACTAGGTGGTAGAGTTTCGCAGCGACTCACCCGGATTGGTACCACCGCCGGTTCGGAGGGTAAGGTAGCCGGTAAACTTACTTTTGCTCGAGGTCTAACATCCCGGCCTCAGGTTGGCAATGCACCATTATCACCTTTGGTGTCTCTAGGCGGCGTGAATTTCTTACCATCAGGAAATCCGTCTGCTTGTTTGCCTTCCAATAACATAAAAAAACCTATTTTTCTGAAATGCTTGCTGTAGTAGATGTAACGCAAGCCAATTTCATGGTAAAAACTAATTCTAACGGAATACGAATGAATGCAATATGGATAGTTGTAGGTAAGTATTTTCTTTTATAGCTAAAGGCAGTGAACAAGCATGCGGCTCTCCTGATGTATGAGATAACCGCAGCATATAGACACCATAGATGTAGGTTCGTCGCTGTCCTGGGGCCGCGCTGTTAGGCCAATTACGCAAGTTTATCGCCTACCCTACCCTCAGGATCGGAACGTGACAGAGTCATTATGGCGGCAAGAATAGATAATGTGGAAGATTTGGTCGAGGAGAGGACAGGATTTGTTTATCTATTTGTTATGTGTTTTTTGCAATGTTTGATGTAAGGTGTTTTTAAAGGCTGTAATAGTGTTTTGTACCGTTTGTGCTTGTCAAAAATATTATAATGTATTTTAACTGTTAACGTATTTCAAGTGTACCTAACCAATTTTGTACTTACGAAATAAAGACAATGAATTGAATTGAATTGGAGGAGCCCTACCCTGGTAAGTTGCTGCACAGTACTCTACCACCAGTGGTCTTATTGGTAATGACCCATTTTACCATTGCAAGCCTCTTAAGAGCTGCCAGGCAGGAAGGCAGATTGTCTAGTCAACACAGAGTCGCTTGGCCAACATTTCAAAACCAGCGTGTTTGTATGAAGAGATTATGTAATGTATTGGAAGCTAAGCAAGTCAGTAAGAACCACTTGGCACTCAATACACTCTGTCTACAGCACAGGATATTTGTCGTAAACATATGTGTGTATGTAGAAACCGATAATGAGTGTAGTTTTTTTTAATAGACATAAAACTTATTCTTTTATGTTGAATGTTTTGTTGAAATAGTATGCTAAAACTAACTAATAAAAACTATTGATATATTTATTTATAGCAAGGTACATAGCTAAATAATTAGCATATATATAATATAATAGCATAAATAGTTTTTATTAATGAATAAATAATTAAATATTGAGAAGTTTCTTCCCGTGTTGGTCCGGACTCCTTTGCAGAATAGACTATCTAGCTTGCGGCCAGGCAGCTCGTAAGAGGCGAGCATTGGCCTACCAACCGCTAGCACCGTGACATCTGACTAGGTGGTAGAGTTTTGCAGCGACTCAACCGGATTGGTACCACCGCCTTACCTATTCCGGCCGCCATAACGTCATAAACTAAACTAAAGATAAACTTACTTTTGTTCGAGGCCTAACATCCCGGCCTCATGTTGGCAATGCACCATTACTACCTTTGGTGTCTCTAGGCGGCGTGAATTTCTTACCATCAGGAAATCCGTCTGCTTGTTTACCTTCCAATATCATTTAAAAAAAAACTTAGTAGGAATGTAGCTTTTTTTTAGTAACACCAAATAACAACCACATTACTAAATAGTTAAATTTTGAACGTTTGTTTTAAACGTTACATTCACAAGCCATAGTCTTGGTAGTAACGATATTTATTACAAGGACTATTGTGGTTAACAAGTGATATTTAACGTATAGGTTAGACGGTCCCGTGTTCTTTGCAGAAAAGACAATGTGAGCATAGGCTTACCGTCAATTACACCGTGACATCTGACTAGCTGGTATAGCTTACCGTCACCTACACCGTGACATCTGACTTGTTGGTATAGCTTCGTAGTGACTCGCCCAGATTGGTAACACCGCTTTACCTACTCCTTCGTCTTATCGTCAGTGTTTACCGTTGACGTGTTCCGGTTCAAAAGATAAGGTAGCAGGTAAACTTACTTTTGCTAGAGCCCTAACTGCCAGCCTCAGGTAGGCGTCGCGACATTATCTTAAGTATCGCTAGGCGGCCTGAATTTCTTACAATCGCGAAATTCGTCTGCTTGTTTGCCTTTCAATATAATAAAAAAAACGTTATGCTCATATCTCCGTTTTTTTTTCGCCATTATACGCATATTATGATTATTATTATTAGATATATCATTGAGGGTTTTCCGTCCACTTTGTGTCATTTGAATTCTTAATATGACACATTACTAAAAGGGTGGGTGTCAAAATTATGTGGTTTCGATAATGCAATCCGGAGACAAAAAGTAATAATCGTACAAAATGGTATATAAAATATATTCATAAAAATAATCTTGCTGTGCATGTGTCTCGTCTCCACAGAGTAAGTCATTCTTTCATGGGCCTATGTATACAGTTCTACAATAAACTTCCCAATTATATGAAAGAACTAATAAACTAATATATAATTCATCACATTAATTATTGTAAATATATTTTAAAATAAGAAAAAAAGACAAGCCCGCTGAGTTTCTCGCCGGATCTTCTCAGTGTGCGGCTGCGTTACGATCCGGTGGTAGATTTATTATTATACTAGCTGTCCCGGCGAACTTCGTCCCACCTTTTCAGTTTGTATGGGAAAAGTAAAGTATTGTTTCCCCATTTTCCCTTCAATTTTCCCAGTTTTTCTCTTCATAAGAACCTTCTTCTGACAATAACTAACACAAAAAAGAAAGAATTATCTTTAAATCGGTTCAGTCGCTCGGAAGTTATGCGCTTACCAATACATTTAGCAATTCATTTTTATATTATAGATAGACCCGTCACAAGTGAGGCACTTGTGACGGGTCTATCTGTAATGTAGGTTTATGTGAAATAAAGATGATTTATTATTATTATTATTATTATAACGAATAAAATTGAGCCCGAATAAACTAGCTTTAAACTTTGTTGACTTTTAAATTAACTCGGAACATTAAACAATACATACTATTGTAAAATACAGCCTTAAATCTCTATATTAATACGTGGTGCTAGAACATTGGACCCCTTTTTTGCGCGGACGCAGAAGCATAAAAATTGGCACACTTTATAGTTTATGTATAGGAGAAGTGCGTTCTGCACTTCATTGCTAATTGTTTTCAATAATAATGCTTACAAAGTACATTAAATCAATAAATAAAACATTATCTTACTATGTTTACTATTATTATTATGTTTGGAAACAAAGCAGTTGGTATTGAGAAATGAAGATGGCATTCTTATCAACAAGATATTAAAATTTGTTATGGTCGAATTTCGACCAACGGGCGACCACTAGTGAGAATAAGTCAGCATAAAATAGGTTAGCTTAAAATTTGGAACTTTTATTTAATCATTCGAATATCCCGCTGTATTTTATTACTATTGTAAATAATTAAAAATAATGTTCTTTAATTTTGGATGTACTGCAAGACTAGCTGAGTTGGTGAACTTTATAATACCTGAGATTAATAACAATATTGTAAGCAATGATGTTATCATTGATTTTAAGGAAAATAATTAAGAGGAGTTTGCCTAGAACGGTCGAAAAGGGATCTAGTTAGCTCCACAACTTTCGAACAAATCAACAACAAACATCTCACATCTCATCTCATCTCGGACAAAAAAAAAACGTAAAAAGAAATGTAACTAAAGTATTTGTATATTACTTAAACGAAAAATACATTATTATACAATGATAAAGATGTACTGAATGTAAATATTATAATAAAAAAATGTGTGCATGTAACTTTCTTAACAAAATCGATGCAATAAAGTTCTAATTATAATTACTTCCGGAGTGTTGCGTGCGGATCCCTAAAACATCTACTCATTTATCCTACTTGCACATTTACATACACACAGACCACTTGTTGGTAAAGGTATGAATGGCAAAACCGCAAGTTGCGTGACACACATTAAATAATCGTTGGTCGAAAACATTTTCCTTATTAACTGATTTTTTGATGTACTTCCCCTGTTTTAGATAATAATTTTCCCCAATCGATTTTAATACGGACACAATCGTCACAAGTGCCTCTTGTAAGGTGAATGTGAATAAAAATATATTCTACCGCCTCGTTGGTCGAGTGGCTAGCATACACGCCTAACTACATCGACCAACCGTGAGGCTCGGGTTCGATTCCCGACGGGGGCAGGCATTTGTGTGATGAACATTTAGATGTCTGCATTTCCGGGTCTGGGTGTTTATTAAATTTATTCTTGTATCTATTTAAGTTTCTATATGTTATCTATTATTATCGTTGACTAACACTTTTAACACAAGCATTTAAATTGCTTACTTTGGGGTTAGATTAAATTTGTGTGATTTGTCCAGGGATATTTATTTTATTTTATTTATTTATTTATATTATATTCTATGGGCAGATAGGTATTCAAGTATTTGCATTTATATCAAGAGCTAGTACCTATTTTAAGCGTCGCCAAATGTAGTGCAACAAAATGTCGTTCCCTAGATCCTATAAGTGTGCTTAGATCCGCTGTAATATATTTAGTATTATTATTAACTGAAACTAAAACAGCATTCATTAGATCTTGATCTCATTTGATACTATGAAAAAGCAACACCTTTAAAAAAAGAACCATCAACATGAATGGATCGAGAATAAGTTTTTGTTAAATTTAAAGACGCAGTCGAATTAGGAACCACGTCCTTTTAAAAGTTAATCTAAAATAGTATTATAGTAGTTAGTAGTGTAAGAAAAAGGTTAAGCGAACTCAATTTTATTCTACATTTAAATACAATGCAAATGAATGGATGTAGGTACCCGGGGAGACCAAGGCTGACATTCAACAATCAGGTCATTCGGATATTATCCGAGGGTGGTGTCAAGAGTCTCCGAAACCAGCGTATTTGTATGAAAAAGGTAATGAAAGTGAAGGAAGCAAGACAGGTTTGTCAGGATCGTGAGGTCTGCCACTTCATACTCTCTGCCTACCCCGTAACCGACTTGGCGTGAAGATATGTATGTATGTAAATACAACACAAAAGTTTAAATAGAGCTAATCTTCAAGTATTAATAAAGGAGCCAATGTCCTGATTCTAAAATGTCGTTTTCAACAAAGACAAATTTGAAATAAACCTTAAATATAAAAAATTAACAATAGAGACATATTAATTTAAATATAAATACACGTTGAACTTTAATATGTTTTACCGCGTATCTAAGATAAGGTCAAATCGCTCGTCGAATTGGTTGTATAACGTACATTCTAATGTCAGCGAGACATCGACATATATATCTAATATATAAAATTTTCGTGTCACGGTGTGCGTGAGTGAACTCCTCCGAAACGGCTCCACCGATTCTCATGAAATTTCGTGAGCATATGGAGTAGCTCTAGTTGTATTTGACAATCGGCGAACATCTATTTTTAATACCCCTAAGTAATAAGGATGATTCACCTCAATTGTTTTTCACTAAATCACATTAAAAATTGACATTGACCGCCTCGTTGGTCGAGTGGCTAACGTACACGCTTAACTACATCGACTAAAACACGAGGCTCGGGTTCGATTCCCGACGGGGGCAGGCATTTGTGTGATGAACATTTACAATAGCATTTCCGGGTCTAGGTGTTTATTAAATTTATTCTGGTATCTATTTAAGTATTTCTATGTATAAGTATCGTTGACTAACATCCATAACACAAGCATATAATTTGCTTACTTTGGGGTTAGATTCAATTCGTGTGACGGTGTGAGTTGTCCAGTGATATTTATATTTATATTTTTTTTATTATATTATATTTATTATATATATTTATATTATATAATATAAAAATATAGCAGAACAATGTCTGCCGGGTCAGCTAGTAATATTAATAATATTTAAGAGCAATGCTCTTTTCGATGTTAATATTCTACTTCACTTCATCTTCGACATCTTTTACGACATTGCACCCACCTTTCTCTTTATCTGACTTATGTAGTTCTGTTTAGATCTCCCTCTATCTCCCTATTACATTTTTTACGAGTTTAAAATCAAATCCCGGATAGTGTTGCAAGTTAAATTTAACTCATTTTTGCTCGATTGAGCTTAACTTTAGCAAAATTGAGCAAAATACAATAGTGCCAAATATTGGCGCTGTCTTTTAGAGGGAGTGTTATATCTTTTGGAAAAGTTTACCGGCTACCTCCTCCTCCTCCTCCGTCCTCTGGACCTGAACGTAACTCTTTTATTCGAGAAGCAGGAAATGGTAAAGCGATAGATCTTTATTACTACCCTGGTAAATTGCTGCGCAAAACTATCTACCCACTATACCCATGGTATATCAGTATCACGTATATAAGAAAACCATGTTTTTGTGTACACATCTTATTAAAATTAAATCGGCTTTTTGTAGTTTAATTCCGTTCCAGCCATTTTAAATGAATAAATTTAATAAAGACTTGTTTTTAACAGAGGTTTTTTTGCTAATGTTTGTGTTTGTTTTCTTCCACTAATATGGTGGTGTTGCCAGTGAACTAACGTAAGAGGCTTTACAACATTCCAGTGTCAAGTTAAAGCTACCATCTTTGAGGTAACACTGCAAGAGGCACGTGTCTTACCACCAGGAAATTCGCCTAGTTGTAGGTACTTCCAAAACTGTGACCAGAACTTTTGTTTATTTTTAAACACAAAAATGTATGTAAAAGTTAAAAACGTTTAAATACAAAAATATTTATACATTTTATAACTAAAAGAAAAAAAAATGTATTAAACTGTAATTGTGATAAATTGGCAAGCCTTGATAAAATACTTGATTGAATCAAATACTTATTGCATATATTAATTAGTTTAGAGAGGCAATCTCGAAAATAAAAATAAGGACGAACTTGGTTTGCCTAAGTGTACTTATAAGTCTTTAGGTGCAAGTGGTCTTATGGTTGGTTAAACGAACTTAGAAGCTTTAAGCGAACGAAATGTCTTACGACGCAAGTGGTTTTACCAACCCTATTAAATTCTTTGGTCGCCCAAGTGAAGTAGTTACTCTTTGGATGACAGGTCAACGCGAAATTTAGAATTGCCTCTGATTAAAGCTTGCAATATTAATTTTGGCGGTTTGATTATTTTAACAGGCTATGCACGGTGTTTCTCCAGCATTTTATCCAGATTCAGTGTGGCACCTGGAGCAGACGCCTTGCAGAATGGCCGTGTTGGCAACACTACGTTTTATTTGGTCTGTTGGGGCCTAACAAACTCAACCAAATTGAGAAACGTCACTGTATGGAGCCAACGACAAGCTTTGCCGCGACTGGCAATCTCGGACACAATTTCGAAGTGATTGGACCTCTTTTAAGCAGTTATTTAACGTACATTAATTGTTTAAATTTAAATGTAACTGTAAGTTGAGTAAATTATAGTTTCAATTCAAATGGTTTTACTGGGAAGATAACACTTCTTTTAACACGCATATCTAATTATATTTGCAAACTCCTATTGTGTTGTGAGATATTTAAATACGTTCCTCACCAGATACAACACGGAGTTGCTATATTCACAGTACTAACTTAGTGTTTTAATTTCTTTAAGTCTTCAGTTACAGTAACTTTAGGACGTTTCGTGAATGTGCTGTAAATATCTGATAGTTTTTAAGTTCAGGCTTTCATAAAACTAAATGTCCTTAACAAAAATATAGAAGTAACTTAAAACAGTTTTTGGTGTAGTGTTAAGATCCGTTATATCGAGGGTAGAAAATGAAAGTAACAGGTCATAGTCCTTAAGTTAATTTTACCTTTTTTTGCCGCCTTAATGAAATTATCATGTTCCGGTCAGCAGGGTAGGGCAGCCAGGTAGACTTGTGTATTTGGCCTAACATTCCTGTCAAACAAAAGGCGACGCACCTAAAACATCTATGGTGTTTATAGGCAAGGGTTGGTTTTTACCATCAGGAGTGGCATATGCTTGTTCTCTGTCTTAAGCCATAAAAATATGCAATTCATACATATTTTTAATAAACCACATACATACTTACAACAT
Organism: Calephelis nemesis; assembly: GCA_002245505.1. Lineage (NCBI taxonomy): Eukaryota > Metazoa > Arthropoda > Insecta > Lepidoptera > Riodinidae > Calephelis > Calephelis nemesis. The sequence goes on from NJDD01003942.1 coordinate 101,605, forward strand.
AATACTCTTTATGATGGACAAGCGATTTACATATACATAGATCTGATAAACAATGTGATTAAATGTGTAGTTTTATGATCGTCCCGTTGGTGTAGTGGATTGCAACAGTTATTATTAAATAAAATAAAATAGGTAGGGTTCAATACCTCACACGCTAATTAACATTGGGTGTGTCAAAGTTGAGAAAATTCTGCACTTAAGACTTAAAATATGTAGATACTCGTATCTTAATTGACGAGGCTATTAACAAGCGAGATGAAATCAAGTTATTGATATTTTTGAGCTGATAATACTAAATTATTTTCAAAAGTAAAGTACCTTCACGCCCATATCCCCGAATAGGTACGCAAAGGCACAATCAGGCACCCACGGCTAGCCGAAGACACTAAGCCTCACAATGTGATTGGTGGCAAGCCTATTGCCAACCGGGCACATATCCAATCCCAAACAACGTTTTCTTTATTAGAAAATTGGAATAACCCAATTTCTTTTTATTTCCCAACAAAAATAAAATTGGGTTATTGGGTTGCGAGTACCGGTACCTCAGGCAGTCAACTCCAACAACTGAACCGCTAAACCACAGAGGCGATTGTTATTTTCTATATTTTACATTTGTCATGCAAATATTTTTTGTCAAGCAAAAGTTATCATTTACAGTATCAGTCATTTACAGTATCAGTTATCAAGTACAGTCAGGTTTAATAGAATAAGGATTAAGGTCCGACATCCTTGCGTTGTTGCACCCCTGTTACTTTTCCTTTTAACGGATGTATTCGTCTGAAGCTGTAACGTCATTGTGAACGGAACCAAGAAGTAAGTTTATCATTTTAGAGATATGGGGAAAATAGTTTTAGGTATTGGTTCAAGTAGCCTATACTTAGGGAATGGTTGGTTTGATCCCTAGCGCTGGGTTTTGTCTTCGGACATCGTGCATGATGATTCTTTACCTTGCGATTGAAAAAAGATTTTTTTTCTTATCTCGTACCACAGATTCGAAGAACCAGAAACCATTTTTAAATGGGCATAATTTAGAAACTTAAGAAAAGAGCATATGTAATATTTAAAAAAATAATATTAAGTTATATTTTTTTATAATTATTATGAAGAAAGAAGTAATATTTTTTATTCTCTTCGATAGATTCTTCGAAGATTTAATTAGTGTAATGTATTGCTGTCTTTCATTCGCTATTATTTTCTATTTGTCTCTAACAACAAGCACAATCCTAATTCCTACGGTTCCTACGGTTCACTGCATTCTTTTATATTTTTTAAAAGCGAGCTGCTAAGCGGCCAAATTATAAATTAGGCCTAATACAGACCTTCGGGTAACAATTTGAAGAAATTAATATTCTTAGTGAATTTACGTGTTTTTGAAAATTTTATAAATATTTATAATAAAATCTTTTAAAAAATGTGATAAACACTCTGTAAATACAAGAAAAAACACAAGTATAACGTCTCCACAGAATAAGCTATTCATTCACGGGTATACGTTTTTACAAAACTAAACTAACCTAATCTAAACTTCCCGAGCACATTAAATACTAACCTTTTAATGAAATCAAAAAATGTGCTAAATCTATATATGTGAGAAGGTATAAGATTGTAGAATATCTTTCCGATAATAATGTTTCGTTAAATTGGTTATTCCTAAAATCAATTTCTTATAAATATTTCTTATAAATATAGTATTAGGTAATATTTGTAATCACATTTTTTAAAAGGAAAAAATGATACAATGGTGGTAATTCTGCTGTTCACAAACTACGCTCATTTTAGATGCATTGTTATATTTTTAATCAACGTTTTCCCAGTGATAGATTAATTGTCTGTAGAAATGACGTGTACGGTCTAATTTGACAACACTATAAGTGTTTTGTCTCTTTCTGTTACTTTCGTTGAAAGAAGATAGAGATAACTTAAAATTGGTTTAGTGAGTGCGCAACAAAATTACCGCCACTCTCTGATTATTTATATTTCGCCGGATCTTTTATGTGAGAGTTCGGTCCGGTCCACCGCGGTCAAAGAACCATTACCCATAGCCAAGTACCCATTGGTCTATGTAATGTATGGTCTATATAAAACAAACGAATTTTAATTTCAGTAAATGGATCTGTATCATGAGCAAACAACCGAATTAATATCTAACGAATTAAACTGGTTTTAAATTAAATTTATTTATGTATGAAGAAAATAATATTAAAATTGTCAGTTAATGGTTTCGACTGAATTTTTTTGTCCAGGAAAAAACGTCTGGTACGCTATTAGAAAAATGTCTGGTAATAATGAAATCATGATTGCTGTTTGTAGACGCTATTAAAAAAGCTGACAAAATATTTTTTTCGTGGAAATGTAGTACGCAGTAGTAAATGGAAAGCCTCCCATCTTCCTTGCTGCAAGGCGTTTGCAAGAGCACGGAGAAAAATATATTGAAGAGCTATCTTTCCTAATATTATTTTTTGCCCATATTGCTAGCGTCCATACTGCAGGTTTAATATTTCGGATCTATTTGTTATGTACCCAGGCTGTACAAAACATCCAGATATCAAATAAGAAACATACGCTAAATTACCCAGTTTTTCGGTTAAACGAACATTATTATAGATTCGGGCGTAACACCGATTAACTGTTCAAAATTTTCAACAATAAAACCTGTAAGTGTCACTCAACCACATGTGAATGCACGAAACAAATGTCTTAATGTAAAAACACAAACATAAAAAAATGTTTATTTTGAAAAAAATTAACTTTGCCCGGGATTCGATATATATAGGCTTGCCACCTATCACATTGTGGGACATAGTGTCTTCGGCTGTTCGTGGATGTCGTGGTTGTACCTCTCCTCCCCTTGGCTGTGCCTCTGCTTCCTTCTTCGTGGATATGGACGTGAAGGTACTTTTTATAATGTGAAATTGTGAATTATGTTAATGAAGAGAATTTGATTTTCATTTTTTTCTTTGGGTAAGTAATCGGGTATGCAACAAAACTTTTTGGTGCTCTATTGTAGCAGTTATTTAGGATAATGTGATCTTATTTTTTTTTTGTTATGTTACTCATGCATATCTAAAAAGGGTTAAAGTGCTTAGCTCATTTGTAATATGCATTTGTTTTATAGTACTTGCTGTTTGACTATTTTGTTATAAGTAAATAAATAAATCTCCGGACAAGTAACACAAATTGAATCTAACCCCAAAGTAAGCAAATTATATGCTTGTGTTATGGGTGTTAGTCAACGATACTAATACATAGAAATACTTAAATAGATACCAGAATAAATTTAATAAACACCCAGACCCGGAAATGCAGACATCTAAATGTTCATCACATCACAATGCCTGCCCCTGTCGGGAATCGTACCCGAGCCTCGCAGATGGTCGGTGTATTTAGGCGTGTGCGCTAGCCACTCGACCAACGAGGTGGTCAAAATTAAGTATATTTGAAAAATTTAGAAGTTCTATTACAGTTTTTTTTATTATGATATTGGAAGGCAAACAAGCAGACGGATTTCCTGATGGTAAGAAATTCACGCCGCCTAGAGACACCAAAGGTGGTAATGGTGCGTTGCCAACCTGGGGCCGGGGTGTTAGGCCTCGAGCAAAAGTAAGTTTACCGGCTACCTTACCCTCCGAACCGAAACACGTCATGACGTTATGGCGGCAGGAATAGGTAAGGCGGTGGTACCAATCCGAGCGAGTCGCTGCTAAACTCTGCCACCTAGTCAGAATTCACGGTGTTAGTGACGGTGAGCCTTTGCTCGCCTTTTACGAGCTGCCTGGCAAGGAAGGCAGATGGTCTATTCTACAAAGGAGCCCGGACCAACACGGGGAAAAAAAAAGTATGTATTTGTTATAACACTTTTCAAGTCTCAATATCAATACCTACCTAGCATTATAGTAACACACATGTATACTAAATAGCATTACAAATGCAGTTTTCCTATCACAAAGAAACTTCTACCATTGTAAACGAGGTTTGTTCAATTTTGTGAAAGTGTATCTAATGAATTGGTAGTAATACCAATTTTATAATTAAAAAAAATAAAAAACAAGAACAGCAATGTGGCAATTGAACCCAATAAATTCAGTATCTTTTGACGGATGTTCTAAGCTATAACATTTAGTTTAACAATTTTTTTTTTGATTTACAGTTTATCATTTTCAGTATCGTAATTGTTGTTTTGGTAGACAGTTTTTATCATATCGGAAGACACTTTTTCAATTGTTTGGGTTTGTCGTGTTAACTGGATTCACCGTCTTACCTATATCGTTCTGTAGAGAAGAGTCGACGGTAAACTTGCATAATAGGCCCAACATCCTGGCCACAGGACACCGACGCTGCTCTAACATGTAATAATTTGGTAGGCTTACTTTTGGTACTTACAGGCGTAAGTTACAGTTGTCTCTTAATTTTTCCAGTTTACAATCTCTTATATAGATTATATAATCATACTAATATTATAAAGAGGAAAACTTTTTTTGTTTGTTTAGTTGGTTGTAATGAATAGGCTCAAAAACTACTGGACCATTTTAAAAATTCTTTCATCATTCGAAAGCTACATTATCCACGAGTGACATACGCTTTGTTTCATCCAAATCGGTATAGTAAAAGCCAAGTTACGCAGGCGAAGCTGCGTGAAACTGCTAGTATATTATAAATTACCGTTAGTTTATAAATTTATGTATCTCACTGTGACAAAATTAAAGGATATATATCGCGATGTAGGCTTTGCTTACAACTATTAGATCATTAGTTGTAATTATGAAGATTGCTTGTCACTACACTTTTAGTACCTTCTTGTCTTTTTCTACCTGTTAATAACCTGTAACTCGCTATCTAGAAGCTATAGTGGGTTGATAAGAGACCTAAAGCATCAGAGAGTGAGCAAGCAGAGAGTTTCAATTGGCAACACATTCTCACCACTTTTGGTGTTTGTGTTTAGGCGATATGTATTTCTTATTAGCAGGGACTTCGTTGACTCGATTACCTTATGAACCCAAAAAAATATTATACACCTTCACTATGATCTGAAGACAGACTTTATCCGTAACATGCATCTCAAACCGTGTCTGTGAGACAACGCGAAATTGAACGCACTGATATGGCGAATACTTGCAAGTATTCTTATTAATGGCAACTAAAGAAACTCACACTACACATATCCATTGGCAAACATACACAAGCTACGTAAAGACACCGAGAAGCAAGAAAAAATTCAGAAACCAACCACTTACCAGAAAACTATAGTGATTAGGTGGTACATTATGAGATATTATATATGCAACCTTGTCACATTTTGCCATAGGGAAAGTCGTTCAATAGTAAATTAAACTATTAAGGTCAAACTAATTCTTTAGATAAAAATAAATGGAAGATTTTACTAAAATAATTAAAGAAATGCAACAAAAATTTCAATTTAGACCTTGCACCAAACAAGTCTGCGCTCGAAGGAGGGCGCTGCAAAATTTGCCAAACGTCATAAATTACGAGTACAATTGGTCAGTGTTGCCAGATGGGGCTATTTAGCGCCAATAGGGCTATCTCCCTTACCGAGCGGCGATATTATTTTATCCGCAGGCTACAGGTAGCCGATTTGGCTATATATTTTTTTTCAGAAATATTTTATTAAAAAATCATTTTTATTCAGAAAAAAAAACTTTAACACC
>NJDD01003942.1:107624-136552 GCA_002245505.1 Calephelis nemesis
CTATCTCGGGGCTACACGAGCGCTCTGGCGAGGCGATTCGAGAAAAAAATATTCTGGTAACACTGCATTTGGTACGGAGACGGAAGTAGCGTGCTATGCCGTACGGTTTTGCCATAAATCCCTGAAATTTTTCAGTACAAAGTTAAACTCCACATTATCACAAATCTGAGAGGTATACACTCACCTCAAGTGTAACACAATCATTATAGTAAAACATTATACTAATGTGCACACTCATTATAAACAGAGCTAAGAGAGATGCAATTCAGCTTACCACTCCTCTTATTGTTCTCAACACATATCAATTTTATTCCAAATTGAACAAATATGCTTTTTTTAATTGTAAAATGTATCAATTTTATTAAAGGAAGTTAGTAAAATCTACACTCTTTCAAATGCATCTGATCATTTAGTATCTCTATAATGCACTTAAAATTTAACAAATTTTAGTCAAAGTTTTACTTGTTCCTTCAAATAAATCATTTTTATTTTGGCACTTGATGAAAAGGGTAATATATCAATATCAAATAAGAAATCAAATAAGATTAATATTATAGCATAAAGCAAATAATTTATGTAAATTAAAAAGTAATGGCCCTATAACACTACCTCATTTTTGATATCTTATCACACTGCTTTCTGTTCTCTTTTCTATTCACTTATTTACATAGCTATTTGTTAAAACTAATGATTTACTTCTAATGACATATCTCCGGAATTTTATGTTCAGGCACTCAGTTACTCTTTTAACTAAGTTAAAATATGCAGATTATTTTTCAGTAAGTTAAACTGAAGTACCTAAATACCTAGCTGGAAAGATTCTTAAATACTATTTTATTTTTGGCAGCATTTTTTACTATTGCCATGTGTATATTATCAAAGTAGTAAAGCAATATTGTAAGCTATGTGCTTTTCAAATTACATTTATTAATCTTAATTACATCGCACTTGTCTATTGGTGCTCAGAACCAGAATCGGAAAAGGCTTTATTCACTTTGACCATGCAAATGGTAGATGTGGGTGTCAACATTTTTATAAACTACCACCGGATCGGAATCGTGTCCGCAAAAGCATAGCGTTGTGCCAAAACATAGCCGATTTTTATTACAAGGTTTAGTTTTAATTTATTGAACTCAGAGAAATTATTACATTTTTTTTGAGCATCATTATTTACCTACTAAGTATTTATTTTAACTTGATCTATTTATGAAAAACTAAGGCTTTTGATTCTCAAATTATTTTTTAATCATCTCCCATGAAGTTCTAATGTTTGTAACTGATTTCATTTCACCTTTTCTTATATTGTGAGTAACAATTATTTAAATATAACTGACGTTTTACTTTACAATATATTAAACGACCATTGGATAGCCATTTGTTTTGGACTGGTTTATTTTACACCTTTAATTGATTAGTGAAAAACGAATCACATAAATTAATATTAATTATGTATCATGAAATTTATTGAAAATCTCCTCAAAATTGTCACTCATGAATCTGATAAATCTTTCTTTAGTGAAATTTGACAAAATTGGAACAATAAAAGACAAATCCAAAATGGATCTGCCATACACGCCAAGAATTTTTCTGTACGGACTTTGAGTGGATTTGTATAAGATGACGAAATTTTAAGACAGGGTCCCGTAAAGATATACCGAATGTAGGGTTATTTCGCCAGATCGCGTCCACTTAGTGCAGTTTGCAGTATTGAGGTAAAATATAAAAATGTTCTAGATCTAGTTTTGAAATAACTAATATTGTAACCCAGTCGTATACCCAGTATAGTCTATTTTAGGATGAAGCTAAGTTTTAGCCAAAATGTTTAGTGATTATTTTCTAATATTCGAAAGAAGGCGATTTCGCCAGTTTGCGTCCACAAAATCCAGTTCGCGTCCACCCATGGACCAGTTTGCGTCCACAAACTTATAAAGGGATTAAGGGGAGATTTTAATAAGAAAATTTATAGAAATGTTGGGTTTTAAGTCTTTCTTTATAAAATACATATGTTCACGCCTAGTCCGTAACTGGATTGGCAGAGAAAATCGAGTACCAATTGTCACTAGCTTCATTCATATTAAATACTTTTTTTCATACAAAGAAGCTGGTTGTTTAGACTGTGATGGCAAGAGTTGGCCCTGGGTTAAATAGACCGTGGAATGAAGACTTAGGTCTCCCCGGGTCACTAAGTAGGTACGTCCATCCAATTTCGTATTGTATGTCTGTACTGGCAATTTTTCATCTGCCATTCTAACAACATGAAGGAAACAACGGAACATGCCCTTACTGTAACAAAATACTTCTTTTTAATCTTACTCTTTCTCTGATCTTATTGTTACGATTGCCATCAATCAAACTATCCCTGAAAAAAGCACTAACAAATTCATTTATTTGTTCCAGCCATCGACCATACATTCCAATAGACGCCGCATATAAGGCAACACGGTTCTGTTAACACATAAGTGTAACTGTTCTAATGTAGCTTTTTATTTAAAAAACTATGAACAGTATTGACGTTTGTGACCTGTAAACATTGTTGCGTTATTGTATAAAAAAATTAAAAAAAAGATATAAAATGACTGTTTGTACAATTAAATGCTACGGTAAAAACAGCCAGACTTCAAATTACCGAAAAAATGGTAAACTTTCCGTAGGTATATTAAAAATAATAACATTCATAATTACATTTTAAATTATTTGATGTTTATCGGAGTTCATCATATACTGGTCAGTCTATCATTTTCAAGCTATCACTTTCGTTTGCATACAGCTAGTGATGGACTAATGTGCAAATATATTTTATCGATATTTTTATTTATTTATCCTGAATAGGATACCGGTATTATATTTACACATTTTATCGATAACTTTAAGCACTGACAGAAACAATAAAAACTTCTTACTCTTTGTACTTTTGCACACAAGCATCCAACATCTCTCCGTGTTGGTCCGGGCTCCTTAGCAGAATAGACCATTTGCCTTCCTGCCAGGCAGCTCGTAAAAGGCGAGCATAGGCTTACCGTCACTAACACCGTGACATCTGACTAGGTGGTAGAGTTTCGCAGCGACTCACCCGGATTGGTACCACCGCCTTACCTATTCCTGCCGCCATAACGGCATGACGTGTTCTTGACGTGTAAGGTAGCCGGTAAATTTACTTTTGCTCGAGGTATAACATCCTGGCCTCAGGTTGGCAACGCACCATTACCACCTTTGGTGTCTCTAGGCGCCGTGAATTTCTTACCATCAGGAAATCCGTCTGCTTGTTTGCCTTCCAATATTATATAAAAAAAGCAATCGCAGCACACAAGTACACGGCTCTCGTAATGGTAACAGATAATCATGGCCTATAAACACCATTGATGTTACAGGTGTGTGGGTGTCCTATGGTCGGAATATAATTTGTATTGCGCATATCTACCGGCTACCCTAGTCATTATAGCGGCAGGAATGGGTAAGGCGGTTGGTAACTAACTATCCAGGAAAGTTGCTGCACACCACTCTATTACCAGTGATCTTGTTGACAATTACCTGTTTCACCTGTGCTTGCCTTTTACGAGGTGCCTGGCAGAGGGACAGATGATCTATTTTAGTCAGGGTACCCGGACCAACACGACGGAAAACTGGACTTCTGAACTAAACACGGTAGAGGGTGCTGTTGTATGTCATTGAATAATACATATATAGTTGAGCCGATTTTATTGAACTCTTTTAAGTGCAGTAGGTGGTTATCTGGGTGACATAAATTCAAGACTAGTTCCGATAGGCGATGTTGGGGTCAGAATGTCATAAAACCTCCAAAGGTCTGGGACAATTTCAAAACTAATTTGATTACAGTATTTCGACGATATTTTGTAGTTCAGGTGAGATTTACTCAAATGAATAAAAACAATTCAATTTGATAAGTATGTCATTTATATCATAAAAAAATCTTATTTGGTTTGAAGAAACCAGACGAGAGAATTAGTTTCTGAATTCCAAATATAGTGTATTAAACCTCAACATTTTGCAGAAGATTGTTTTATACACTTTGCGCCACTGCTGCTTCATGACAATGCTAGACTACATACTGCACAACAGACGGCTTCTCAATTAGAAGAACATTAATTGGAATGTAAAAAACGTCCAACTGAACGTAACTCCAATAGATTACTATTTTTCTTGAAATTTAGATAACGTTCTGCAAAAAAAAGTTCATTTCGATGAGGCCGTCCAAACCACGTCCAAAGATTATATTGATTCCTGTTCGAATGGTTTTTTAATAGAGGGATCAATGAATTAATTACCTATGAGAGTGCAAATGTGCAAAGGTAACAATGGTTCATATTTGATTAAATAAATATATTGTATTGAAAGTATTTGACTTATTTTATCCATATTATCCCCAGCAAAACGCCTATTACACGATTATTACGATGTAAGAACCTAATATATTCAATTACGGATATTACTCTCAACCGCAAAAATGTGTGACCTTGACACGTTGAGTCGCATATAATCCGTTACACGGTCGTACTTCATAAAATAACAGGCTTATCGATAAAATATATTGTTCGTATTAAATATGTCTCATCCCTAATCTTACATGTCTGTTTTTAAATATGACGTTTTGACATTGCAAGGGCCAATAAGAAAGCAGTTCCGCGCTTCCCCGCACCTCAGCTATATGCCAGAATTGTTTCAAAGCAAAATTATAAAGAATAGGCGTCTATTGGGATGTGTGGTCGATGGTTCCAGCGGTACTATGTCTACTAAAACTGTTGAATATGTTCTGACTACATCTCTGTCATGTGCTATTTTGGTTTCATTTGCATTCAAATGTAGATACGCCTTTTTCTTTCCAATCGTCATTCATTAGTTCATTGCTGTTTGCAGCTCAGATGATTTGGAGCCCAAAATCATATCATCGATTTTTTATAACAGGCAGGTCACCACTAGGTCATAAAATTTTTCTTTTTCGCATCCACAATACCTTAATTTTAGAATACAGACATTTTAAAATCTTTAAGAAATTTTGTTAGATCTGCAGGTAGTAAATTTTCTCTTACAGATTTCACATCGATCACGTCCAATTTACAAAAATTTTTAGTTTCCTTTAATTCTTTTTTCCTAACTATTTGTACCTATCGTGTTCCCTCTTTCGTTCTTGATATGCTATTTATTTTTTTTATTTTCTAATGAAAACATCGTTAACCGGGATAGAACATGTGCCCGGTTGGTAATAGGTTTACCATCTATCGCATTGTGGAACTAAGTATCTTAGGCTAATCGGGCGTGGCCTAGTCGCACCTTTGTCAACTTCTTAGTCTTTATGAAGTTAAAATCTATCATGCAGCTGTTTGTGTATAAGTAGAAGAAGGCAGAAACAGTTTAATGCGCTTGTTCCCTTCCGGAGCTGTGGTGGGTACTAGTCCCGATGGGATTATACAACACAGTCTACCAGCTTCCACCTATCTATTACTAAACAGATACTTAAGATTTAGTATTTAAATAAACAATTGGATGCAAATAGGTATATAGTATAATCCGTCCATCCAGTTTGATAATGCGTTAATGAATTTTAGTTCAATTTACATTTTAATCTTTACCTCTCACGGATATTCCTTTAATGAGCAGGATAAAAAGTAGCTTAGAACCTTCACAGGTAGACTTCGATAGATACCTGCTACAATCTTAAAACATACAGTATCTATTAACCAAATATCGTTGGGATCGGTTTATTAGAATCGACGCGAATTGCGGTTATGGTACAGACAGGCAAAGGTTCTAAAAATGCCAACTACCTATGTGTTCTCTTCCCCTTTTTCTTCACTAGCACCTTTGTTTTAAATATCTTCAATATATAGAATTCAATATTCAATATTTATGTGTTTATCAGAGATGAAAAGACTTGAACGTTCTATCTGTGAGTACGAAGATTTTATATTTCAATTTGTATGAAAAACTGTAGGACTTTATGAGGTCGAATCTATCATAGAAACGTCTTAATACTTACCTATTTAGAAATATTATAGGGGTATCTGATATTTTAGCTTTAATAAACATTAGGTATAAAATATTTTACTCTTGCAATAGGAGATTTCAAAGCAAAATATGAGTTCCCTAAATCTGAAGAACATTTAACAAAGAAAAATCTGACAAAGGTGTCAAAAATTCTCAAAGGCTGCGACACTTTCTAATCGAACCACACCAAAATAGGACGTATCGAGAAATTTTAAATAATTGAATCAATGTTCGAAATAATCAACTAGTAGTACAGCAGTTAAAAACCTCAAATAATTTTTTGAGCAATACCGAACTGAAGGGCAGTTTGCTATTAAGCTTGAAGGAAAAGTATTCAACTCTTAAACATAGTTTGCTTGTCAAACATGAATATTATTTCTCTGTATTAAGACGAAAATAAATAACTTAAGCGCAATAAAACTGCAAAAAACCGACTTTAATTATTTAAAGATTTAATTTTTTTTCGGAAAACAGCTCATTGATTCATCTTTAATTATTTAAAGATTTAATTTTTTTTCGGAAAACAGTTCTAGATGTTCTCACGTCAATTTTATCAACGTCTCGGTAGTGGTTTTGAGTTATACTTAATAACACATTAACTATATCTCAAAAACCACTAGTCGGATCATAACAAAATTTTATAAAGGACCAAAACATCCAAAACAGAAAGAGAAAAGTAATCGCGTAACAAACTCCTATTTTCGGAGTCGGCTGTTTAAGACATGTTAAAGAAATCTGAAGATGGGCGGGTCGCGTGACACGAATTAAAGACGTAAGGTGGACTGTTAGGACCACGTCGAACTAGTCGGCTACAGAAAGAGAAGCAGAACAAAAAAGTTGTTCTTCCTGAATAGAACGGTTAAAAATATTTTTATTATACTTTTTTAACATTGATACCTATTTTCAACTTTAATATCAAAAACGATGGTCTAACAACTAAACTGTCAATGGTCATGGTATTATTAATTGAAAGAGATGCAGCAAGAACAAATGTATGAGTTTGAGTTGAATCAGAATCAGAATCAGAATCAGAATAATCTTTATTCACATGAACCACACAAGTGGTATTTGTGCGCGTCGACATTTTTTAAACTGCCACCGGATCGGAATCGCGGCCTCACACTGAGAAGATCCGGCGAAAGAAACTCAGCGGGCTTGTCTTTTTTTCAATAATAATATTTACAATATAATCTAGATTAAAATTACTAATTACAATCTGATTTTAACTTAAATAAAAGGTACAAAAAAATTACATTACAAATTGCAGTGGGAGATTGAAATCTCTATCCCCAAGCATGTTCATCTTCCAAATAATCTGAGACCGTATAATAGCCTTTTTGACATAATTTTGCTTTGATACATTTTTTAAACTTATTTATAGGTAGATCTCTAATACCAATGGGCAGCTTATTGTAGAAACGTATACATTGACCCAAAAAGGATTTACTAATTTTACGGAGACGAGTATTGTACGCGGTTAGATTATTTTTATTCCTCGTATTAATATTGTGAACATCACATTGTTTTGTAAACATACATAGATTTTTTTAACATACATTAAGTTTTCATAAATGTATTGGGAACTGAAGGTTAAAATATTTATTTCTTTGAATTTTTCTCGGAGGGAATCCCTTACTTTGAGATTATAAATAGCTCTAATAGCTCTTTTCTGTAATACAAATATAGTATTTATATCTGCAGAATTTCCCCAAAGAAGTATCCCATAAGACATTAAACTATGAAAATAGCTAAAATACACTATTCGGGCCTTATGCGAAATCGCATTGTCGTGGTACAAAATCTAAGAATTTTCTTTCCACAAATCTGATCTTTTTCCAATTTGCTCTCTTAAACACCGCATAACGCTAATTATTTGAAGTTCGACCTTCCGTCAAAAATCCCGAGTGCACAACACCGCGATAGTCAAAGAAAACACCCACATTGACTTTGACTTTTGAACGAGACTGGCGTGCTTTTTCGGATTTCGGTTTGGGTTGATAATAGTTACGAATTGTGTTTTCTATATTTTATTACGTTATAAAACTGTTACATATAAATGCTATTTATTTACATTTTTATTAAATTTTTAAAAAGCTATGTGTGTAGACAGAGATTATTTTAAAAAGAGCTACGTATAAGTATGCTTTTGAGTCCATGATTTTTTAGAACCCTTTTTTGGCATCGCATTACTGAATTTTTTCTGAACAAAATTGATCGAGTTCTAACTAATTAAGAATCAACATAGAAACTAAAAAAAATATTTAGAAAGATATATTTTGAATTCAAAAAATTTCCGCGTAGAATTTTTGACCAAATTTTCAGTTTCTTCATTTGTTAGTTAGACGTAATTATTTGTGTACCAACCTATTTGTTTTTCTATTAGAAGATTTTGTTCAACTTACAATCTGAGATTCATTTAAATCAGTGAAGCTTTTAAGAAAATGTTTTCAATTTTCAACAAGCGGTCGTTGCAGTCGCATAAGTACGGCCATAGGCTAGTTACGTTTATAATAATTAATTTATAATAATTATAGTGGTTAGGGCGAACCTTGAGGTAGGATAGTTAAGTTTATTCGTTAGTTTTCATTGAGGCGTGCGATTGTGCTTTGGATTAAGCTAGGTTCAGATGAATAAACGTAAGCCAACGACGAGCCTTCAATCGACAGCGAGTGAAGAGCGTAAACGCCTAAATCCGCCAAACGGCAACGTAGCTTGGGATAGTTACAAAACATCACGTGTTTTTGTCTGTACTTCTAGGTGTTATTAAGTGTGCTACTGATTCCAACATACGTTGGAAATACCAAAATCCACGGGTCCAAGCCTTGCCGCGGCGGGTATTCAGATGTTAGGGCAGAGGATGTGTGCAAAGGCTATTCTACAGTCCCTGTGCTGGAAAAGTATAAACAACGCATGATTCTGCACAAAAATGCCTTTTCCCCCAAAAGTGCCGGGAATTCATAAATATTTTCTAACAAGAAACTTGGGCATTGGTCTTTAGATTCCAGTCATAAGACGACCGCACACGTAACATACCCATATGGGTATATAGCCGTATACGCCAAGGGTTGTTTCCTGGAGAGCCACTCATTTCTTCGCTATCTTATTATGCTGGCGTTTGCTCATTATGAACACAAAAGTGAAGGCTAACGAACTTGCTCTGGTACGTTTGCTCGGTCTGTACCCAGCATTGGAGTAACAGAGTGTAGTAGTATAGTACCCTTGACCGGTAGCGACGCGCTCTCAGTCGTTGCGCGTCTCTCTCTTAACATCCTCGTGTTAAAAACCTTTTCGATAATTGTGTGAAAAAGCCTTACGAGTTTCCCGATGTGTTTCCGAAGTAAAGACGCTGTATTTCAAACGCACTCAAAATCAGTTTTTGTGTTTCATTTACGTTCTTAATTAAACTGGTTGTATGTGATTTAATAAAAGTTATCAACAATGGAGTTAATACCAGAACTTCAGGAGCTGCTGGTGAAAAACCCTCAACAGCTGAGCGACGGAAAAAGACCGACAAGTACGTTGTAAATTCATTTTGTCCAAATATAATGACGTCTTCCTGGAATTAGTTGCGGTTTTTGTATGACCGCTGAAAATTATGCAAAACAATAAAATGTCATTTAACTGGTCAAAACTGAAGATTTTATTTATTTTTGTTGTAATTTATTTAGATATGTTATTAATCTTGTAAACACGTGGAAATTGTATAATATACAAAATTAGTAGAGCTATTTAGGTCTTCCTATGTGTACCATTGTATTTATGTACCTTTTGAAGTTATTTTGATAAAACAAAATGTAAATTAAAATTTTCTTAAGACACTTACACTGTTCCACATAAATTTCACAGGATATCACGCTACCTCTTTATGGCTATTACTAGCTGCGCCCCGCGGTTTCACCCGCGTAAGTCCCAATCCAGTGGGAACTCCGGGATAAAAAGTAGCCTATATGTTATTCTGGGTCTTCAGCTACCTACATACCAAATTTCATCGTAATCGGCTTTGTAGTTTTTGCGTGAAAGAGTAACAAACATCCATACATCCATACATACAAACTTCCGCATTTATAATTTTAATAGGATTATCACTACAATAAACTTATTTATTATTATTATAGTATTACAACATGATATGATTTTTTTTCGAAAATGCCAACTATAGGTAGTCTTTAATACTTAATAAGGTGTTAAATATTTTAAAAAATAACAAAAAAACGTACATATATCAATCTGTCAACTTGTTGCACGAACCTAGTTTAACAAACATGCTTACGAAAATGCAGTAAACACAAACAGTCAAATTAAAGCCTTCTCTTTTTAATCCCCGACGCAAAACGAGGGGTGTCATAAGTTTGATGTGTGTGTGTGTATGTGTTTGAGTGTGTTCAGCGAATGAACGGATTTTGATTTGATTTTTTTATGTGAAAGCAGACGTGATCGATATGGTTCTTAGTTATAGTTTATGGAGAGAAGCTTTTTTGTAAGAATCGGAATGAACATCAGAAGCACCATGGGTAGGTATTTATTTGAAATCTGAAACCAAACAGTTGTAACTGATGATGGAACTCAAAGATAGGAGACGTGACCCTGGAAAACCTACTAATCAGGCTATCAAATTTGGACTCATTTTCGACTCAGATTCGACTTAACTAGATCTGTTCATATCTTCTGATGAAGAGGACTTAATGACAAGGACCTGATTAAGGAACTGAGAGGTGGCTGATGGATCATAGTTTAGTTACGATATTAAGTTTCGTAATCTTTGCAGTTAATCAAAAGGAGATCAAAAAGAGTATTATGAGTTAGATGTGTGTGTCCGTCTATGGCAGCATAACTTATGAAGGGTTGGACGGATCGTTTGTCGGGGGTTCGAATGTTATAATTTTAAGATTATTAGAAATCAACTTAAACGTACCTAATAGTCTGTTCGTAAATCGTCTGACTAAAAGACTAACACCTACGATATGTAAGAGTCCTTAAATAAAACAGTAATCTCTAGAAATACTAACTGATACGGCAGAGGTTGTTCTGTTACTTTTTTTAATGTAGTTTTAGTAAAAAAAATTGGGGTGAGTCACCCTCATCACTCAGGGGTATGAAAAATAGTTTTTGGTCTATTTTCAGACATACCCAATATGCTCATAAAATTTCATGAGAATCGGTCAAGCCGTTTTGGAGTCGTACGGGAACGAACAGTATGACACGAGAATTTTAATGGTTTATATACCTATAAAATAGATAGGTAAAATCTAATCTAACAAACATAGGTAGGTGACATTTGAAACATATTTGATACTCCAGGTAGAAGATAGTTAATTATTCATTATAGGTAATTAATGTATTATTTGTTATCATTTTCGTTAGTAAAACATAATTACATCGAATTATTGTTTGTGGAAAAAAAGCTATCTTGTTTTTTTATTACTTACATAGAAATTAGAATTAACATTAAATCTAAAAATATTATAAAATTTAAAATAAAATTAACTTTATCTTCATTAATCTCCTAATTGTCTTCATTAATTTAATCTTTAAGTGAAATTAGAACAAAATGTCGTGCGTGTTCTTAATAATACGGAAAAGCCCTCGTTTTTTTTTCAATTTAAAAAGACATGTCCTTATAAAATAAAAATCCCAAGTTACAATGAACAGTAAGTAGCTTACACAATGGTAAAAATGAGTTTTGTTTGTAACTGCCGTCATTTTAACTCTTCACATAGACAAGAAGGAACAGGAACTGCAAATAATAATAAAATTAGACGGTTTCAGTACCTAACCCTTGACATAACCTGTTCGTAATTTAGCTAAGAACAATCTCGATCACTTCTGCTCAAAAACGAAATAATCCGCATCGAAATCAGCTAAGGCGACACACACACACGCGCACACACACGCACGCACACACACACACGCACACACACACACACACACACACACACACACACGCGCGCGCACACACACACACACATAAACACACACAAAATACAAAACACGGTTAGTAATTCGGAAAGTGCAATATAGCATGTTTATCACTGAAAAATTCATCTTCTACAAATAATTTGTTATGGTTATACACATATTGTATAAATATTCGCGCCAAGTCCCTCAGAGGATTTTTTAAGTTTATGTTATCAGGGTACGTAATAATTGTTGGCGGCAAATAATTAGTTACTTTTATATTTCGATTAAAAATTACTTAGATCAATGTAAGTGCTTGGTTATTAAATTTGAGAAAAATGGTTTATTATTATTATTTAAATTTTTTTTCACCGAGTTTTTGTTATGTTTCTTTTAATGACTGTATCCTTAAATTAAGATTTTCAAATAGCCTTAATTTAGCCATCAACTATTAAAAAAATATTTTTTATTATTTCTCTTTAACACATTATAAATAATTATAGAACAAGAAGCTTTATACGCAAATCTGGATAAAGCTTTGGAGACGGCATCATCTTTTTTCATATCCTTTATTAAATAATTTATAAAGGATAAGAAAATTTGGATCTAGAATGACGGGTGTAGACAAAACTCTGAATATGACTACACTACTTAAGGATACTTTTATAGAATAAGGTTTTTCAGCTTTTAGGGTTTATAACCTTCCGCTAACAAATTCAGCAAGAAGTTGACTTATTTGAGTAAGTTTAAATAAAGAAGTTAGTAGGTACCTTTTTCGTGAAGAAGGTACTAAGAAGACAGAGACAAAGATAACACCAGGGCAAGATGTAAAAGCGTAAGGTATAATAAAGCCTTTGACGTAGCAGACAAACTCGTTTTCAATTTAAACTACTCCATTTTATTAGTTATTTGTGTCATAAAATTAATAGCTCCAATAATAAATTTAAATTTTTTTCTATGTTTAATTGGAAAAAATGTAGATGTCTGTCTCAATGGGTTCTTTATTGTAACCGCTGAGCTGGTGCTAATTTAAGTCCCATGTTAACATTTTAATTACTTTCTTAAAGATAAATTCGTCAGTTATATCGCGTAGTTGACTTGAAATATCAACATTTATAAACCTACTTAACGGTATGTTCGGTAATTTGATATCCATGTGCAAGAGAAGTGAAGCCCAATGCTTACCGCCGCCAGTAAAACCGAAAAATCTTAATAGATAATCCTTAAATGCCTATCGTTAATAGATCTGGCACCCATATTAATTATTGAGATAATTATAGTTAATTGAGATACAGAGTTTTTTGGCCACGACCTGAATTTGAATTTGTTAATTTTCGGGACACAGGACAGCTATTGCAATACTGTCGTCCCGTTTGATAGACACAAGTAACTAATTAATCTAGATTATTTATTTATTATTCATATTGCCTTTAAAGCAATCGACACAAAGCTCAAGGTAAAGTTTTAGCTCGGCGTCCATGAAGAGTCCAAAATTCCTAGTTTTATTAAAGCTTGCTTTAAGTTTGTCGTTGCACGCTTTCCACATGATGACGATAGGATTGGTACGAAGTTTGGATTTTGTACATATTTTATCAAAGGTTTTTAACAAAGCATGTTACTGATATGTATTCGTCGCGCGAGTCATCCAATTTGCATTTTAATAGAATACAATTCAAGATGTCATTTTGCATTAGTGTCAGTTTCTTCTATTTTACTAAATATGTAAGCAAATATTTACGTTCTAATTACAAATGCTAGTGGTCGTCCGTTGGTCAAAATTCGACCATAATTTTAATATCTTGATAATAAGAACGCCATTTTCATTTCTCAAGACCAACTACTTTTTTCCAAACGTTTTAGTGCGCCATCTGTGATCTTTTATCGTTAACATCAATATATATGTTTGTGTGTGTCAAATGTATGCCAGTGTAGATAATTATTTATTGATTTTATGTACTTTATAAGCATTATTATTGAAAGATACAAGCGTTCAGCACTTTTCCTATACATAAATTATAAGTGTGTCAAATTTTATGCTCCTGCGTGCGCGCAATTTTCGTAAAAAGGGGTCTAAAGTTTTGGCATCACGTATTATTATATAGATATGAAACTTTTCCCATTTTCTGACAATCAAACTGAAAATCAATAACAAGTAACTATAATTATAGCAATATGCCACAAATGAATAATTACATAATAAAATTGAGTTATTTTATATGTCCCGAAAATTCCAGGACATAATTTATGACATAACTTTAAATGAAGAAACACTTGTACTGTTTTGGGTACTACTTATTATTTATTATTTTGTTAATAGCCTACCGGTTTCGATGATAAAGGCCTCATCAGGGTCAGTACTCAGTAGTATAAGTTTTAACCCTAATGATTCTGTTACAAGCGAAACTACTTATTATTTTGTTAATAGCCTACTATTAACAAAACAATAAATAATAAGTAGTACGTAAAACAGTACAAATATTTCTTCATTCAAAAATTTGAATATTTGAAACTCTTATCAAGCGCCGACGATGGAAAATAGCGAATAATTCATGTCTGAAATATCAAAATAAATATTCAGATAATGATATAAAGAAAGAAAAAAGTAGAACATACACAAAAAAAATTAGCTATCAGAATTTAGTTAATAATAATATTTTATTTGAAATTGCTTATCTGCAAATACTCCTTAAAAACATCATTTCATCATATAATTTGAAATTTAATATATTTTTTTCTTCATTCAAAAACACCTTCACGCCTATTTGACTAGTGTGATTGGGTGTGGTAGTTTACGGTAGTTAGAGATAAATTAATTTACAATCTTAAAATTGTTTCTATTAATAAATAATTACGTAATCAAAACAAAAAACAATGTGAAAATAGTAATTAAATAATTAAAATTACTGGTTTGATTAAAACCTATTAAAATATTTGCACATATTCTTGTAATTATTGTAACATCACTGTAACACTCATATTCCACAAATAAATATTATTTCTTTCTTTCTTTCTTCTTTTTTAAAATGATATATGGTATTTTGTATAAATATTGTGGTTAATAGATTAAAAATAGTTAATAGTGGTAATTTTGCTGTGTACAAACTAAAGTTATTAGAGGTGCATGCTGTCTTTTTAAAATTAAAGAAAAACAAAAGAGATGAAATATTTTCTACACGCTGACGTGTTCTGACCTGAGCCAGTCTGGGTATGTTAAAATGTGACGTTTTTAATCATCGTTTGCTAGGAACAGATTAGGCGTCTGTAGAAATGTCATGTGCAAACAAATCTCATATATAAAATATATGTATATATGTAAAACAAATCGATTAGTGAATCGTGTTTTGTTTCATTCTGTTACTTTCATTTAAAGAAGATAGCGGTAACTTAAAATAAGTTTAGTAAGTGCGCAACAAATTAGCCACTTATGGCAATGGAGTGAAGCCGCGGCAAAAGTTAGTTTTAATTTGCGCTAAATTATAATACAAAAAAGAATGTATTATGTGGTTAAGGTCTCACGTGGATATTACGTGATATAGCTGCGGTGGGAAAGCCTGTTTGCTAAAATGTCTACTCCTTTTTATTTTTATTTATACTTAGCGTTGCTTAGGATGGAGCTCACGAATATCGAAATGGCTTAACACAAGTGATCCGACAAAAATATTCTTTTATTATCAAAATTATGAAAAGAAGTTCAAATTATCTATTGACAAATTATTCTTAGATGTGCCAGGGTACTCGCCTGACGCCACAGGTCATCCGTGGGATTCGAATTCGAATTCCGACTGGGATAGTTATTAGTGTCACCATAGATATCCGTATAACTAGGTCAGAGTAATTATTATTATTTTTTTTTATGATATTGGAAGGCAAACAAGCAGACGGATTTCCTGATGGTAAGAAATTCACGCCGCCTAGAGACACCAAAGGTGGTAATGGTGCGTTGCCAACCTGGGGCCGGGATGTTAGGCCTCGAGCAAAAGTAAGTTTACCGGCTACCTTACCCTCCGAACCGGAACACGTCATGACGTTATGGCGGCAGGAATAGGTAAGGCGGTGGTACCAATCCGAGCGAGTCGCTGCTAAACTCTACCACCTAGTCAGAATTCACGGTGTTAGTGACGGCAAGCTTATGCTCGCCTTTTACGAGCTACCTGGAAAGAAAGGCAGATGGTCTATTCTACAAAGGAGCCCGGACCAACACGGGGAAACAAACGAACGAAACAAATTATTCTTAGATGTGCTAGGGTACTCGCCTGACGCCACAGGTCATCCTTGGGATTCGAATTCGATTTCCGACTGGGATAGTTATTAGTGTCACCATAGATATCCGTATAACTAGGTCAGAGTAATTATTAACATTATTACAGCACATATCTACAAACTTGTTCCTATGTATTGATTGACTGCCACACATAACACATACATATAATTTTCTTACTTACAGTTTAGTTTAGTTCGATTGGCAAAAACAATATTTAGGTCACAAAACAATGCGAAAATTTTAAATGGAATCGATTATTGTGATCGTTATTCTGATGTTATAAGGCAGATACGCAACAAGCGCGAAAGTTAACAAAATATGTACCCTACCATAAAAGATTTGCTTATTTTTTTATATTTTATTGAACCAGGCGTTACTTTGCGGAAATCCATTACAACAGATGTAAAATAAGCCTTTATTTTGTTAATTCCACGTAAGCACTGTAACTGTTGTGGCAAATAATCCTCCAAACGAAACAGAATGTGACAAGCCTAACTGACGTACCCACCACCCACCTCCGCGACCAGAACACGAATATAGGAAGAGCTCGGGAAACAATATAAATCGTCACGTTCTGTACATGTGACAACCCTACCTAAAGTTCCCACCTCCATGACCGGATCAAAAAATATAGATACCGAACACGGGAAACAAAACCACTTGTCACGTCCTTCGCCTTCGCAATCTACGTACGTTTCGACACCGAGGCATGAGCATGAGCCTAGTCTAATTTTGTGCCACTATTACCAATAACCTCACTTTTGTCATATTATTAATAGAAGGCAAACAACCAGATGGATTTCCTGGTGGCAAAAAAATCACACCGCCTAGATACACCAAAGGTGGCAATGGTGCGTTGCCCACCTGAGGCCGTAATGTTAGGCTTCGAGCAAAAGAAAGTTTATCGGCTACCTTATCTTCCGAATCGGAACACGTCAACGGCAAGCACTGTCGAATAGGTAAGGCGATGGTAACAATCCGTACGAGTCGCTGCGAAACTCTACCACCTAGTTAGATGTCACGGTGCTAGTGACGGTGAGCCTACGCTTAACAAATCAGTCTCGAATTGCAATCGGAATTTATTTCTTTAATTTTTAGTTATTTATAGTGAGAGAGATTGATATATTTACCAATATCAGGAAATGTATTTTGCTGGTTCGCCTTCAAATTTGTAAAAATAACAAAACTGCGAAAACCAAAATAAATGATAAAGTCAGAACCTTAATATCGAAAATGCATATATGACGAGGGCAAGTGAATGCGCTTTACAACGTTCATTCATATCCTTTTACCTAGATGATCTTATATCCCCAGCGTGAGTCTTTTGAACCGACAATTCGAAAGATGGAGCTCAACAAAAACGAATGAAGAACGAACTGTTACAATCATTTGTAACTTGCTGTATTGTAGTAAACTGTACTGACCAATAGTGAGTAGAGTATAGCGCAAATTCTCAGGTATTTATGTTGGTTATATATTACCAGTCGAGGTACCACAAGATTGTCCCGTTGTCCGAGCAAAAGTAAGTTTACCGGCTACCTTACCCTAAGAACCGGAACACGTGAACGGCAAGCATTGGACGTTATGGTGGCAGGAATAGGTAAGCGAATGTACTACTCCGGGCGAGTCGTTGCGAAACTCTACCACCTAGTAGGATGTCACGATGTTATTGACGGTAAGCTTGTGCGCGCCTTTTACAAGTGGCAGGCAGAAAGGCAGATGGTCTATTCTGTAAAGAAGCCCGGACCAACACGGGAAAAAAGGGGGGACTTCTGTGCTTAAAGTATTAAACTTTATAGCATTAAACTTTACTACATAATTCAATTCTCTATGAGATAGCTGTTTGAGCAACCGTTTGTTAGATGAAGGATATCGTTGATTTATAATTATTTAAATGTTATTTTTATAAAGACATTTGGATATTAAAAAACTGGTTTGATATTTAATCTAAATTGACTTAAGTATTCTGTTGTATGACGATACAGGAAATTTAAATTTTCATTAAGACAATTTTCAAAGAATTAAGGAATGTATGAATCATCTTAAACCGTACTATTGTTTTAGGGTACCGTACATTTGATTTTTTTTATGTAAAAAGCTAGTGAACAAACCAGCGCGGGCGACACTCTTGATGTGAACACCAACTTCATAAGAGTTCTACTTCATTCGAGGGTATCTATTTCTAACAATTCTTTTATCTTTACAGTTTACTTTTGCAAAACCTAAAGACCACAATTGTGGAGAAAACATGTTTAAAGAACATTTGAGTACTCAAACCCAGTGGCAGCATCCTGGGTACATTCATACATATCTCCATAAAATTTATTCCACCGTTTTAACAGGTCAAGCGTGCTTACAAGAATATCACTACCCTTAGACAAAATTCTATTCATCCTAGAGGTAGATGAACAACTCCGAGACTTCTTTACCTTCCTCTAGAAGAGTTTACTGCTTATGTCGAAGTTATTAACCAATCTCTCTTTTTTAATTTCATTTTCCTTTTTCGTGCTTCTCTTTCACTAAACGTTGGTTTACATTCTTGCAACAACGGTACATTTCTTTCTTCAACTTTGTCATACTCTCATTCGATTGCAAATATGATAGTCTAACCAGGATTTCTTCTTTCTTTCAACGGAGGCTTTTACCTTTTCGTCCCACCACACGTCATCATTCATAGACTTGTACATCTTTACACTCCCATATACCTCTTTCGCGACATCCACCATGCTACCTTTCAAAACATTCCAACATTCATCCATGTCTAAGTCCGGTATTCACACACTATGCAGCCCGTCTTGGACTTGACGCCCATACATGCTTCCTACACTCGGGTCTTGCAACTTTTCATTCCTAATTATTTCTAGTCCTCCAAAGGGAACACGTACTCGCAAAATAAAAATTAAATAATATTTTTTATTAAGACGGTTATACCTACCAAAATATTTAATAGAATTATACTTAGAGTAAATCATGAATAGCTGAGGTAAATTTATACACCGAACGGTAACGTCGCAAATCTCAATTTTTGAAGAGAAATTTCTAAATTTTTGTCAGTTTGACATTGCAATAACCATAGAAATAGGAATCGGTATATAGAAGTCAATGGCAATAACATTTCGAACGACTCTGTGGTCCGGCGTCAGACTTGATTTCTTGAGGCTTCTAGAATATAGAAAAAGCGTATTTACAATTTTCTTTTAAAAAATAACTTTGCCCAGGATTGGATATGTGTCTGGTTGGCGATTGGCTTGAAACCTATCACATTGAGAGACATAATGTCTTTGGTTAGTCATGGGTGCCCTGGTATGGCCTTTTAAATGATAGTTTTTGATTTCCTTTAATTACGTGATTTTTATCACATTATTAATTTCTTTAATCTGTTCTTTTTTTTTAGGTAATCTGTTCTACTTCTTTATTTCTGTAATAATAATTAAAATGTTAGAAATATTAAATTTAGCTGAACTAAAACGAAAAGTGCAACAACGTCAAAGGTAGGTAAATTCTTTAATTTATACTAGACATTCGGCACTTAAACTAGGGAGAGGGTTGGAATAAGCCTTGTATGGTATTCCGAGTTTATTAGTAGAGATTTGCGTTGTCCTAGTTTATTCCTAGTATAACATTATATAGCGTGGTATTTTTATTTTTTTTAGCACTTGCCGTGTGCGTGGGATAAATTTCTATAAATTTTAAGGAAAGAAAAAATTTCGCCCCAGACAGGATTTGAACCTGTAACCTTTCGTCTCAAGCCGACGAATGCTCTAACCAATTGAGCTACTGAGGATTCAAGTCCCGTGGCGAAATTTTTAATTCCTTTCTAACCCGTTAACGCGGGTAGTTATGTCCTATAGATACACAATTCTGAGTACCCACCAAATGAGTTCAAATTCATATTTTTAGAATGTACATAACTTTCGTTTCTTGCATCGTATTTTTATTTTTCTCAGTAGCTCAATTGGTTAGAGCATTCGTCGGTTTGAGACGAAAGGTTACAGGTTCAAATCCTGTCTGGGGCGAATTTTTTTCTTTCCTTAAAATTTATAGAAATTTATATAGCGTGTTTAATTGTAAGGCAGTACGAATCTTACACAAATAGTTCAAGAACCTCCTATTTCCAAGTGGGTAAAAGATAATGGTAACCATTTTAGTAAAATAACACTTGTTCACAATGTAGGCATAACAATAAATTGTACAAAACACATAAAACATCA
The DNA here is from genome assembly GCA_002245505.1 of Calephelis nemesis. Classification (NCBI taxonomy): domain Eukaryota; kingdom Metazoa; phylum Arthropoda; class Insecta; order Lepidoptera; family Riodinidae; genus Calephelis; species Calephelis nemesis. The sequence goes on from NJDD01003942.1 coordinate 127,992, forward strand.
CATTTTTTATGACATAATTTTGTAAAACAAACACATTTACATAAATAATTTTCTCACGGGTGATATGCATATTAATAAACTGGGAATAGTTTATTCTGAGTGTTTCCGACACACACAGTTACAGTAGGCATTTGTCAGACAGATTTTGGATGTAGAAAATATAATATCCTATGCCACTATCCTGGGATAATCGCATAATATACTGTTGTATTGTTAAACTTTTAAATAACGTAGATCCATCCGACTGAACGTTCACATGACAGCAGATATCTTCTTATTTCTTTAGTTTTTGGCATTCACGTTAGTATTTTGCCATTAGTCAAGTAGAAATTTGCATCAAATTTACCAAAATCGGCAAGTATTTTATTAAAATTAGTCATAAGTCGTCAATAGGTTATGTCAGGGTGTTGGTAAAGCGGTATCCTCATTACTTAAGATCATATAGTTAGATTTGGCGGCACGAGGAAATACACGATACGCTTATTTCTTCATGATTATTTCATTTGTGCACTTACACTGAACAAAATTGTACAAAACTCCACCAAAATTGCCTAATTTCATTCAGTATAAACACGAAATTCAATAATTATGAAAAAACTTCGACCATCTTTTCTCTCGATGGCGCCAAAACTCCAGCAGATATCTGTAACCAAATTTTACTGTTTTTTTTTATAGAAGAGGAGGCAAACGAGCAGGTGGGTCACCTGATGGAAAGTGATCACCTCCGCCCACTAACATCCACAACACCAGGAGTATTACAGATGCGTTGCCGACCTTTAAGGAATGAGTACGCTCTTTTCTTGAAGGTCTCTAAGTCATAATTGTTTGGGAATACCGCCCTCGGTAACTGATTCCACAAAGGTGTTATACGGGGTAAAAAATGTCTTCGGAATCGCACAGTTGTAGATCGCCACGCATCGAGGTGATGGGCATGATACCTTAAACTCTGACGCGATGTCCGAAGGTGGAAATCAGCGGCTGTAACTTTATAACTGTAACTTTATTTTACTTGAACTTCAACAAATAGCTAGTTTCAACGGAAAAACTTAATTAGTTTATCATACACGTTTTTGACGCTATTATTTCGAGAGTTATTATTAACCTTATTGATTGTTTTTTTGTTTGGAAGTAAAGTGCTAGAAGTTGATTCTTTTTATTTTTAGATGCGAACATTGAGTTGTAGGTCATTTAATGGATGCGAACGATCGATTTGTCGTTTTAGGGTTCCCTAGCCACAGACCAAAAACGGAACCCTCATAGACGTCATGTCTGTCCGTTTGTCGGTCTGTTCATCCGTCCGTATCTCACAGACACTTTTTTCCGTAATTATAAGAATTATATTGTTTTCATATAAAAATAGAATACATAATAAATTTTGGGAATTTCCAAACCAAAACTCATAAACATTTTTTTATCGAACCCATAAGTGTGGTTTCCAAAAATGATATTGTGTTTTCTACTACATTTTTTCTTCTAAATTGAATAGTTTGATCGAGGGAGAGGATCGAGGGATCGAGGGAAAGTGGTAAAATGTGTCTGCCCCGCTGAATTCTTAAGTAAGAGAACGATAAAACTAAAAAATTTATGCTGTACATTTCCATGTAAAGTTCGATTTGAAATTATTTTGAACGAGATCTAGTAAGTAGTTACAGGTCGGCTAACTAAAGCTGGCACGTTCACAGTACTCACACTTATGCAATTTCACTATACAGGCTGTTCAATATAAAAAATTTTGATTCGAAGTGCGATTCGACAACGCCCGTATCCAGAAACTGATCTTAGTTAGGCCATGCTGTATATAAAAACCGAAGGAAAAGCAAAAAATAACTGTCCCTTCCACACTCATAAGCTTGACCGCGCAAGAAAGAGACTGGCAGACTTTACATGATGTGACTTGATGCGACGTCACGCAGCGCGCTTATTCACAGACGCTACACAAGCACAACGTGTAAATGTGTTGTACATGCCAGCTTTTGATAACCAACCTGTACGTTATAATAATATGTGAATCGTAAACCGCAATATGATCAGAAACATTATGTTACTGCTGCTACGAAACCCTCCTTAAGCGAGCCCGACTCGCTTTTGGCTGTTTTTTCAATAAAATGAGTAATGATGAAATAATTATTAGTAGCGGAAAAAAACGTACATTTTTGGAATTTCCAAATTTAATTTAATAACTGCTTTATGTTATTAATTTTCCATGCCTTATGTAATTATTAGTCATACATTTGACTTTATATCTAGTTTATTTTATCTTTTGTCTATACTTAGTTGTAAAAAAACTAGTTTCAATGACCGTGACTCGATTTCAAGACTTATTTAAATTAAAAAGTCTTTATCGTTTTGAATGTGCGGTGTGTACGAGTCTCTTTACGATGGCTCTTGTTTTAGATTAGCTAACAAAACTCTGTTGGTGAGATAAACTCACTATTTGCCAATAAACAAAGAGCAAGTATTCAAATATTGTGATTGAAAACAAAAATTGTTTATGTTTTACTTATCTATCTGAACCTATATATGTATATATACTCGTATATAAAAACGAATTCCCATTTCGCGTTTTATTCTTATCAAGCCTGCACGGATGGACCAATTTTGCTAAGTCTTTTTACTTTGTGTTCGTTATGGTCAGGAAAAGGTTCCTATGAAAAGAAAAACTGAGAAAATTTGCAGAGAAAAACAATGATTGAATTCATATAAACTGTTAGTAGCTGTTAACGACAAGCGATACAAAGTTCGCCGGATCGGCTAGCATAATAATATGTATGTATGTATGAATCCCCAATTTCGAGCGGTCATCTCATCATCCCTGAATGGATGGTTCATCACAAAACACAAAAGAACACAAAAAAGAATTAGCCAATTTTGCTGATTCTTTTTTCTTTTGTGGTGGTTATTGTCAATAGAAGATTCTTATGAAAACCGGAAAAAGAAGCAGGGAAATTGAGATAAACAATATATTAATCCATACACCTACTCTTAGTAGCTGTTAATGCCAAGCGATACGAAATTCACCGGGATGGCTAGTTATAAATAAGAATTAGTAAATATTAGTAGAAGTATTTTAAAATTAAAATTTTTTGGTTGTAAGTAGAATACGTATGACATTAAATACAAACCTCATCTACTATATTTTTGTTTGCAAATAATTTCATATTTGTGAAGATTATATGACAAATTTCATAATTAATTAAAAACTGTTTCAAAGTGTGATTGAAGTGCAACTTTAACTACCTTAACCGTCTACTACATTAACTGCCACCGTCTCTAAACCAGGAGCCAGGAGAAGATACAGTGAAATAAAATTCTTAGCGGCAAAGATTTATTCCACTAGGTATGTTAAGTTTTTTGGAATTAGATATATTTAATTACTTAAGCTTTCCTGCTAAAACACATCTACAGTGTAGATGGTGTCTAAACTATAACAGGTTTTTTTTTAAATACCTCAAATTCCTTCTTTCGAAATCTTGTGATAGTAGGTATCTTTGAACAGAAATCATCGTGCAAACTCCAATAGCTGTGTTTTCGCAATATGAATTAAAATAGTCTTCCTAGTGGTCTAGGTCTAGTTGAAAGGGTTCGATTCCCGGATCGGGCAACAAAAAAATAGTAGACGTATATTTTCAATATCCAATTAAAAAATAACGGGATTGGATCTATGACCGGTTGGCGATAGGCTTGCCACTTATCACATTGTGGGACTTAGTGTTTTCAGCTTATTGTAGGTGCCTTGGTTGTGCCTCTACCTACCACTTCGGGAAAATAGGCGTTAAGATACCCTTTACCTATATTTTTATTGTTACTAACATTTTAACCATAGGGTACTTTTTAATAGAAACGACGAATTTGATTTTCTTATAAAAAAAACATTTTTTATTGAAAAAGTTGTAAAAATTCAACGTCAAATGTTACAATGTAAGCCACTTTACCGTCTATCTTCCAGCACCAAAATACTGTTATGGCGAGCACTGAAGTTGTAGCGACAAGGATTAGTAGATAGGTACGTAGGTATTGTGCCGTATTCATACTACAGAATAAATACTACGTAAATAGTTATACATCCTTATTCCTATGTGCTCTATCTTTTAAAACATCTAAAATAAACTGATGTCCAAAACAATTGTCATCTTAAGATAAGGGAATTAACGACCTTGAGAAGTCCTTTGGATGATTTTATCGTACCTGTTTCTTTGTAGCCGGTGCTCTTGGACAGGTAGGTGGAGTTGCTGGTCTGGTATTACATCATCAGAATAAAATTATATATCAAATATCTTATAAATCATCAAAACTTACGCATACATTTTTATATAAGCACTAGCTGCGCCCCGCGGTTTCACCCGCGTTAGTCCCAATCCCGCGGAAACTCCGGGATAAAAAGTAGCCTATATGTTATTCTGGGTTTTCAGCTACCTACATACCAAATTTCATCGTAATCGGCTTTGTAGTTTTTGCGTGAAAGAGTAACAAACATCCATACATCCATACATACAAACTTTCGCATTTATAATATTAATAATAGGATTTCTCGCGGCTTCCGCGCGTTTGAAGGTTTTTTCAGTGCCACGAGATTCATTTTTAAAGAGCAAGGGATTACTTCAGTTAGTCCCTCTGTGATCTACAAACCAGTACCTACGAAAAAAAACAACATTTTTCATTGACAAGTGCCGTTTTAACCAAATTCGAAAAAAGGAAGAGGTTATATCTTTGACACCTTTATTTTTTATGTATGTTAATTGGATTCTCCGTTATTTTTGAATAGATTTTGAAAATTCTTTTTTCATTTGAAATTTCCGGTGATTCCATTTTCACCAAGCCTGATGATCTGGTCTGACGGCTTTCTAGGGAATTCGACGAAATTACCTACTTTTATACCTAGACGACTTAGCCTGGCAACTGATCTGAAGTAGCCCTATCTTTTATCTTGGATAGGTTATTAATATTGCCTTCTAGAAACTTGACTCTATATGACTTTGGATATTTTTTGAGAATGCAAGCCATATTCGCGGTATAAGAACCAGATGAACGTATCTACGTTTTGTAAATTTTACAGGAGAGCAAAAATACTGCGGGAATTCATCGCTTCAAACTTTACTAGCTTTAACAGAGACAGTTGGCGATAAAAAAATACTGATATGTTGTCCTACTATTGGAGCATAAAACAATAAAAAATTTTTTGTATATAATGCTTACAAAGATACTATAATTATTTTTTTGAAGGTACGCTCATCTGGTTCTTATACGGCGTATTATAGTCTCATATTGGCAAAATTTTATATGACAATGTTTTTCATAACTATTATTATGACAAAAAAATATTTTGAGTATATTCTAACGTCAGTATTCATTAGGTAATACGTTTATTTTATATAAGTGTTTATATTTTAATTTTACATATTTATTTTTACATTTTATTTTATTTATTTTACATAAGTAATTATATTTACATTTCCAACCAGCGAAAATCGAAGGTAGTTCTCAATTCGACACATATATTTTGTTTATGTTGGACCACGTACAAATGTTTAATGTTTACAGTGTCGTTCGATTTTTTAATGCTCTTTTTATTAAATTAAGTATACTATTACTATACAAAATCCAGTATAGTAAAAGTATACCGAATTCAATAGACTCTGTTAAAAACAATTATCAAAGTTAAGACGATTGAATTTCGAAAATAAATCTATCTGAAAGGTATTAAAACTAGGGATGATTCATCATTATTCACCATCTATCTTCACCATCTACCATCACCAACCATCAACCATCACGCATAATATTTTTACAGAGTAACTGATTGCCAATTTCGATTTTAATATTTCTTGTTTCATACATATGCATACATTTCTTCATGGTGAGTCCCTAATTCTTTCTTTATGCGTTAGGATATAGGCTGAACTAGATCATGTATAAAGTTATTATAGTAATTCCAACCTCAAATTTAGGAAAATAGTCCATATTTTTTCGTTTACCTACGTGGAAAAAAAAATTAAAACTTTTTAAAAAAGATTTAAGGCCCCATATTTAGTCAGCCAGAAGAGCCAATCGCTGCACTCCCCCGTTCCATTTTTACTATGAAATATTGCGCTCTAAAGTAAATGTCTTAAGCGACAAATCACTACTTTTGATACTATAAAAATAATTTGAAAAAAGTATAAAAACTAAAACACTAATCTTTTAGGTATTGTACTTATCTATGTTTTTGTTAAATCTGGTGTCGATATTTTCATAATTGCAGTAGAGAGTTGGGTTTTGCTTTCAAAAAAGAGTTAACTTTTGATTTTTTTCAATCGAGCAACGTGAAATGAATCGTGTTTTGGAAACACTAGTCTTATAAAACATATTTATGTTAATCTTGTGTATTTTTGTCACCAAGATCCATGATTGCTTTGTATGAAAAAAAACATCATACTGCTGACGTATTTTAGCATACATAGACCCTTAATAACTAATACTAATACTAATGTAATATAACCCACGGCCGGTGTGTCGCTTTTGTTTTGCTCGAACTTGGCGGACACACTGCCGTGTGTCTAGATAACTAATAGATCTTTTCATTAAAACAATAACTAATTTCTTAAGCTAATGTAATCTATACCGAAGTAATTTTGTGTCGGCGGCAAACAATAATAAATGAATGATGGTCATTAAAATGCCTTAAACTAAAAGAAATGCCAAATCAAGTTACAACAAACATACAACGTGTGAATTAAAAATACTGGTTTTCTATTTAGTGCCGATTCAAAATTATTTGGGTATCTATTACATACCAAGTACATACTATACTATACTATACTATACTATACATAAATATATTATACTCTATAAATTTTAAAGAAAGAAAAAATTTCGCCCCAGACAGGATTTGAACCTGTAACCTTTCGTCTCAAGCCGACGAATGCTCTAACCAATTGAGCTACTGAGGATTCAAGTCCCGTGGCGAAATTTTTAATTCCTTTCTAACCCGTTAACGCGGGTAGTTATGTCCTATAGATACACAATTCTGAGTACCCACCAAATGAGTTCATCACCGATGAAATTCACATTTTTTTAGAATGGACATAACTTTCGTTACTTGCATCGTATTTTTATTTTTTTATTTTTTTTTAGCACTTGCCCTGTGCGTGGGATAAATTTCTATAAATTTTAAAGAAAGAAAAAATTTCGCCCCAGAGTATATTATACTCGTAAATAGTTAAAAAATCAATCTATTATCAATTATTTGTCAGTTTTTCGATCGTTTAATTTTTTGTTACAAAAGTTTTTTAATTTTTGACTCAAGGCGAAAAAGGAGAGGTGTTTTAAGTTTGAGATATCTAATAGTCTGTGTGTGTCTGTGGCTCATAATTTTTGAAGAGATGAACCGATTTCGATGATTTTTTGTTTGAAAGCTGACGTGATCGAGATGGTTTCGAGCTAGATATGTTGTACAGGTACTTATAAGTTTTGTCCGGTGTCATTGCTAATCTTAATTTTGGATTATTAAACTGCATGAACACATATCATACGAGTTAAAAACTGTCATAAGTTTTCAATATCTAAGTATGATATACCAGCAATCACATTTCTACCATACTTGTTCCCTTAAAGGTTTTGTGCTCTAGAATCTTTCATTATTTTTTGTGTAAATTAAGAATAATCAAATGAACAAAAAGATAAACGAATACGTAATAAACATTTTGCTGCTCGGATCTATGCACCTGCAATTTTCATTCCCCCACCAGAACTACTTTAATGGAAGGAATAATCGATTTGACAATGATCTTTTAGTTGATTTCCGTTAACCTTCCAATGACATTCTTTTAAATCAGAACAACTGCACCTGTAAGGGTAGTTAACCTTTCTGGAACAAATGAAAATTAAACAGTCAAGAGTTCAACTGCCTCTAAGTTTTGTTGACCGAGCGAAGGTCGCCGTGTTCAGATGGGGTTGCAGTTGTAGGTATGTTTGTTCTAAGATAACTAAGTGTTGATCTGATCTTAATGAATGTTGGTAGTTGTACAGATATATTTAACACAAGTTTAAACATAAGTTAAAAGTTAGTTAGTTTAAAGTAAGTTTAAACAGTGGGGGGCGGATCACGGTGTCATAGTAACTTAAATTGGGGGTGGAAAAATAAATGTTCGACATTACTACTTCATGTATCAAATAAAAGAGGGTGATTTGAACATTTCCAGACTATTTTCTTAAATTCCAGTTGTTTATAGTTCTTTATTTCTAGATATATGTATTTAGAAAAAAACAGTCCAAGTTCGGGCTGAGCACTCTGCTCGGTAAAGTTGCATAAAATCGCGAGATTAGCAACAAATTAGTCATTCAAAAAAAAACAGTTCAAGTTAATACTTCGCTTGTTGTCACCCTACGCCACCAGCCTGCGCATGCAATTGTGGCTGGCGAGAACCAGTTGAATGCTTTGTTTACATTGTAACCATATATTTTACTAAATACTTTTTAATGTAATTTATTTAAAAACACTTGTACTTTCCACAATATATTTTATTATTTTTTATTTTTATAATTTCGCCAACCGGTTTCGCTATACAAGCATCATCAGGGCTATA
>NJDD01003942.1:136598-160375 GCA_002245505.1 Calephelis nemesis
AAAAATAAAAAATAATAAAATATATTGTGGAAAGTACAAGTGTTTTTAAATAAATTACATCAAGAATGGAATTCCACCAAGCTCCGACGATAAGAAGTATAGAATCCAAATAAATTTTAACTTCTAAATACTTCAAAGATCAATAGTGTTATCGATTCCCATCCTCTCTCAAAACTTCGCTTGTCGTTTAAATGTAACTGTGTATATAATCCCACCAAAAACATAAATGTAAAAAAGGAGAGCCAAGTTCAATACAAAAATTATGCTTGGCTGTCAACTCCGCCGCAAAAAGAATGGAAATCTTAATGGGTGCCAAGTTCTATGCAAAATCCAAATACTTATTTATTGGTTTTTGGGTTATAACAACATGACATGTCCCAGACTCTTCTTCAAAGAATAATGCCAACTGCTTTCTAATATTATATTACCGCGCTACCTATCTCTACTACCAGTCAATACCACTGTCGTATTCCGGTACGACATATTGGGAGAGAGGCGGAGTATTTTCACACCCATATCCCCGAATAGGTAGGCAGATGGACAACGAGAGCATCTACGATTAGACGAAGACACTAAATCCCACAATACGATATGATATGATAGGTGGCAAGCCTATCACCAACCAGCCACATTCCTATACAGCCTCGGGCAACATTATTTTCATTAGAACATTGAAAATAAAATTTATTGTTTAAACATTTAATGTTTTCAATTTTTTTTTAAACCTGGTATGGTATGTGAATGGTCGGTAAAGTTATACAAGAGGTTTAAAGTCCCAGTCTCAGTTTAAAAATGTATAGTCATTACCTTGGGCACCTATAGAAGAAGTATATTTTTAACCATCTGATAATCCAACTTTTTTTAAAATAAAATCGACATGTGTTTCTTGTTTCATATTAAGTTTACAATTATATAATATATACAGAAAGTTTAGATATATTCATTATATTAAAATATGCTAATGTCCTTGTAATATGTCTGTTTTATTTGAAAATAAGTTTGAATCATCGATAAAAAGTAGTTATGGTAATGAACTTCACATATTAATAATACTGGCACGTAGAACTTGTCGCCATAAAATAAGTGATTTTCATTATAGGTACAAGTTTCTACAATGAGCTGACGATAACGAGGGACATAAGATATCTACCTACCATTAAACAAATGTAAAATGTGTATTAAAAATTAAAAGCTGATTATACGTTCCTATTTAAATTTAATAATCAAATAAACTGACGAATATAAAGTGATTTAACTATGGAAGCTAAGTATAGCTAACTTTCTTTTATCACCGTCACGTTGGTCGAGTAGTGGTCTAAGATTCGAAGTTAGGTCGACCTACGCCGAGCTGAAAATAGGATGAAACCAATTACATAGCAAATTTAGCATATCAGAAAATATATTAAAAATGGGTTGCCTAAAAAATCCTGGACCGAATATATTTAATTACTTATTTAAAAAATGTTTTTAACATTTCTAATTTTTTTTCAGGCAACCCTATATATCAACTTAAGTTGTTATAAAAATTTATAAAAAATTTAATGAAACCGCACATACGTTGATTTTGTTTTCTATTATTCGATCCCATGATAGTAACTAGCATCGACAATAATCTGTTTATACCTGGCAATCCAGATAAACAACAGGCAACCCAACCTCTGCACCTTCGTCTTATTCCTAATTTAAGACGAGATAAAATCTTAATTTTGCACCAATTGATGAATAAAAAACATTAAAAAAATTACCAGGATTTCTTCAGGCAACCCATTTTTAATATATTTTCTGATATACTAAATTTGCTATAAAACCAGTTTTATCCTATTATCAGCCCGCTGTAGGTCGACCTAACAGTGTTGTAGAATATTTGTCTTTTTTGTGTGCTTTAAATCTCTTATTCTTTCTCTTTTATAAATACCAAAAAGACTCTGGCAACTTAACTTTGTTGGGCTGTTTAATTGACCTCTAAGTATACGGACATGAAATACCTACAAAAAAGTCTGCCGTTAGCTACTAAATATGGCTGCCATTTTGACATTATAAGGCTGCCTAGAAAAAGTGGAGTATCGACATCGATACAATATGATCTGCTAGTGACGATTGATAGTTAAGTTAAGGTTAATAATTAAGAATTATTATTTACCTACCTAATGAAATTGCAACTATCATCTTACTTACTTACTTAGTGTTACTCAATTGGCTTATAAATAGAAAAATGTAATGAAACGAAAGTAAGAATATTTATTTACTTTCCACTAGCCAATTTTTTTTACATTTTCGCGTGCAAATATGTTTATTCTTTATATAAGTTAACTCTTTACGTTTATCACAAGATTCATTATCATCACAAAATTTTTTTATCACATTACATTCAAACCATTTTATTTACTTTAAATTGAGAACTTAAAAGAACTCTTATTACGCCAGGCTGTGATTGATATTTTCAGAGGCACTACACATTCTTATCTTGTCCAAATATTCTTTTCTAGGAACGTAAAATAAAATATCGACAATTGTAATACTACATCACTATAAAATTGAACACTAAATATGGCTTTCTTGGCAAGCATGAGAACTGTCATGACGTCAGTGTAAATCGACGCCAAAATGAGCATAAAAAAATGGTTGCCTGTAAAGTCGGTTTTACGGGCGAAGATTTTACGTGACAACGTCTTTTCCTCGGTAGAATATTTATTGAAATGAATATTATTAAAGAGTGGGAGAGAGATGTAAGGCATTCGCCGCTCCGGCGGGCCTCTAGTCTAGTTCGGTGACTCATCGTAACGTTACCGGGCGTTACACTTTTTCATGAGTGACTCCGAGCCGCAACCTAATTTAAGACGTTGTCACGTCAAAAAAAATGTCGTTATCTCTTTTGGCGTACATAAGAGCAACATTTGTTAAAAAGAGACCAAAAGATGTTGTTAAGCTAAATGTCAATTCCAACGGTATACCTATATACAACTAAATTTGCTATTGTACATTGTTGCACTTCTTTATATATTCCTACTTCTTGTTGAAGTATTTTTACATGAGTACATTTAAGTTTTTGAGTATTAAATTCATATTTTAATAATTTTTTTACCTACATTTACAGACGTACATAGTATTTATTCTGACTTGCTGTTTTTTGGGGAATGGGGAATATGGTATATATAATATGTTTCTACAATCAATATAAAAAAAAACTCGTTTTGAAAATTATATTAACAAAATAAAACTGTAGAAAACGATTCCAATTTAATTACCACGTCGTCTAAGTACACAAAAAAGATGTAACTCAAAAATGACTGTTTCGGATTTTGATCTCAAATTTCAGAAAACTGTTGAATCGACCTACCTATTATTAAATTAATATTATTATTATATTAGAGTTTGCCAACGTAGCTGTGATACTCCTGGTGTTGTAGATGTCCGTGGGCAGGGGTGATAATTTTCCATTAGGTGACCCGCACGGTCGTTTGCCTCCTCTTGTATGTATAAAAAAAACCTAACGAAAAAGGACAATTAAATTCCATTCGTTTTGACCGAGTGATTACGGAACAAACATACAAAAAAATACACCGACGAATTGATTAATCTCCTTTATTGCTAATTGAAATAAAAATGTGATCGGTAATTTTAAAATTTATAAATACAATCTACTTTACTACATTTCCAAATTATTTTTGTTTATAACCTTTTGCTATACCGGTTAAGGCGGATATTACACGTTGAATTATTACCGCCTGGATATTAGCTTTTTATACGAAACTCGCAAAAACTGAACTACGCATTACCGCAGATTAGAGTGGTGTACGTTCGAATGTTCCGCCACTGTCTTTATTTTTAACCGTCTCTGAAAAAAGGAGAAAGACAGACCTCGCAGGCTGCCAATAAAACCTTTTCTTTCTACTATTCCAACATTCCATCATCGAACATTGCTTTGATATGGTTTGTCACCATCACCGGTACCATCACCAATCACCATCAATATCAAACTATATAACATATCCGTTATCTTTATTATTGTGTCTGCGAACTGCGACCCTTACCAAAATTCATCATCAAACTATTCAAGATATCGTCAAACAACACATGTACAAACATACAACTGCAACACCGTCTGAACACGGAGACCTTCGCTCACAGCATTCGCTCGGTCAATAAACAAAATATTCCATTCAAGTTGTTAAAATGCTCGAAATGCTCTTACCTAGGTAGTAATTAACTTTTAGTAGTTGTCATTCAATCTAATTTCAAAAAAGTTTAATTTTGTCACACAATTTTAATAGTTGTGCTCGTACAATTAAAAACAAACATTTGACCCCAAAGTAAGCAAATTATGTCCTTGAATTTAGTGTGGCTATATCTTTAATCTATTAAAATAAATAAATGTCCCTGGACAAATTACACACATTGAATCTAACCCCAGAGTAAACAAATTATATGATTTTGTTATGGGTGTTAGTCAACGATTCTGATACATAGAAATACTGAAATAGATAACAGAATATATTTAATAAACACCCAGACCCGGAAATGTAGACATCTACATGTTCATCACACAAATGCCTACTCCCGTCGGTACTCGAGCCCGAGCCTCGCGGATGAAAAAGTAAAAATTCAAAGAATAATAGTTTGTTATTGCTTTAATTATTAAATTCAGAAACTAAATTAATATACTTAAATCTACTAATTTTTAGTCTTCGTCAAAAGATTTTTTGTAGTTTTTGGGATTGGGCATTCGACGAGTCAAGTTGGAATTTGCATTATAGAATAAAGCTGAGCTTAAATTACTTAAAAGTAGTCATTAGTCGTACAAGAAAGTCATGTCAGGGTCTTGAGTAAAGCGGTGGCCTCCCTTCTCGAACAACGAGGAAATACACGGTACACTAATTTCTTCATGATTGTTTGCGCCCTTTAACCAATAGATTGAGAGCCTGTGACGCCCAGACCGTCGTTATTTTATAAAATCTGAAAGTTTTTCTGCGCATGTCCCCAACACAGGTAAGAACGATCAGGAACTATAAAATTTGGGTCCAGGTCGATCAGGGAATAAAAAATTTAAACGTACACATGATAGTTTAACACGTAATACTTACAATATAAATGAAAGGTATTGTGAAGGAAAAAATCGCAATGGACAATACTCATCATCTCACTCGCACCCGCTGAATCTTTATGAAAACCGATAGCACCCACGGTAGACTTTTAATGTGTCTGGCAAGGTTTAAAAACTATCAAAACTGTTACCCTAACTCTAACTCTGTCACTGTAATTATTACTCAGTTAACATCTCCTAATGATCCTCCAAGTACGACATAAACATATAAATATCAGCTTTTATTCTATGTTGAAAGTATAATTATAATTTATTAAACTTTAGGGGTGTCTGGCAGAGGGTTGCAACTATACCAAGTGCCTGTGGATAACGACACATCTGATATTCTTTCCAAGAAAATATCAAAAAACTGAGCTTTATACTTTAACAAATTGCAGGTACTATTTTTGTTGTTTGTTACCTGCCGAAGTAACGCCCACCGAATTTCAAAGTCCCTGATCGTTCCTGTGTTGGAGATACGCATAGAAAAACTTTGAGGTTTTATAAAATAACAAAGGTCTGGGCGTTGCCGGCTCTTGGTCTATAAACATAATGGTTACAAATTTCACCAATGTTGACTAATTTCACTCGAAATAAACAATAAAATTAATAGTTACGAAAAAACTGATCGAATTTTCGATGGCATGGAAACATAACTAAAATATCTTCACGCCCGTATCCCCGAAGAAGTAGGCAGAGGTACAACGACACTAAGTCCTAGAACGTGAAGCTTACCGCCAACCGGGCGCATGTCCAATCCCGAGCAACATTTTTTTGTTAGAAAATCGGAAAAACCACATTTTCTTTTTGTTGCCCAACCCAGGCATCGAACCCGGGATCTCATGAAGTCAATTCAAACGCTTGAAGTGCTAGACCACAGAGGCGACTTTAAATCGTGTAATAAAGAGTGTAAAGATTTTGTGAATTTGTTCTCAATAAATAAATAAATAAACTTAACTAAACAAACAATAATGTTAGTTAGTATATAAACATATTTATAACAAAGCACACCTTTTACATATTTTCCTAGAGTGTTGGAAATTTTATTCTTTACCTGGAAATTTCTGATTTTCACTAATTTCCGGTAACACTCCCTCTAACTGATAATTTAACTGGCGAGCGTCTTTACAGTTAGTGTTAGCAACCTGGACAAAGAGTGAGGGGTTTCCCATTTATCAGAATTAAAAAACAATCAGAAATAATATAGCGCTGATGATGCTTGTATAGCGAAACCGGTTGGCTAAATCATAAAAATAAAAAATAATGAAAAATATATTGTGGAAAGTACAAGTGTTTCTAAATGAATTGCATCAATCAGAAATAAGCACGCAGTTTTTGAAATAGATACCAGCCCTGTTTAGTTAACAGCCGTTATCAGATCCTACTACTATTATTATATGTCACACTTGTAGGACAACAAGTTATAAAAGGTATATACAAAGTTATATAAGGGAGGTGTGCCTGCTTATTTTCCTTTAAACGCATTTTATTAACCTGAACTTGTGACTAATTCCGAATCTATTATGGCACAGCGGGAAAAATATTGAAGGATATCAAATAATAAATGAATGTCACGTTTATTCAAAAGTCATGTGTTATATGTATGCGTAGAAGTTTGTAAAAAACGGGTTTTAAAAATATCTGACTTTAATTTATTCAAATTCTTAACATTGCTATATGCAAATAGAACATTTATCTTAGCATGGGGCTTCGGTTGTTTTCCTCTTATCCTAATATGATATATGTTTGTGATATTAACGTAATCGTGGCGAGGGCGTGCCAAGAAATTCAAATTTAGATTATGGACATTCTTAGATTTATATCAAGCTTCGTTCACACTTGCGAATTTTGATGGGGAAGATTATTTTTTCGTGTCGTAGATCTGATGACCACAATGTCATGTTATGTAGCTGCTACCTCTCACAGTATGTTTATGTTTATTTATTTGCCTTCAGTAGTGTACATATTAGATCTTACATTATATAATAATAATAATAATAAACTCTTTATTGTACAACTAAAACATGAAATTGTTACATATTACATTTATAAAAACATATTTTATACAAAAGGCGGTTTTATCGCTAACAAGCGATCTCTTCCAAACAACCAACGCTTAGAAGATAAATACATTAAAATAAGGAGAAGGTACAATAACTGTTTATAAATCATAAATCTATATATATACATAGTGCTTACTACTATACCAATTATTGGCATGCAAATATAATATAATTATTTTAAAAGACGTTAAATTAACCCACATTTGAATTAAAAAAAAATAATGAAAAAATAATGTTAATAACAAATAATTACATGTTATCGATTAATGTCAAAGAAATAATATTACGCACATAATGTCAAAATAATAATTAATAATAGTCAGTAGTAGTAGTAGTGTGTCGGTGACCTTATCTGTAAACTAGGAATCCCATCAAAATCAGTCAACCGTTCAAATCAAATCAAATATATTTTATTGCTTCAAGTTGCAGTTTCACATATTTGACCATTATCATGGCATGCAATTTGGCAAAGTATAGTAACTACTAGCTGCGCCCCGCGGTTTCACCCGCGTAAGTCCCAATCCCGCGGAAACTCCGGGATAAAAAGTAGCCTATATGTTATTCTGGGTCTTCAGCTACCTACATACCAAATTTCATCGTAATCGGCTTTGTAGTTTTTGCGTGAAAGAGTAACAAACATCCATACATCCATACATACAAACTTTCGCATTTATAATATTAATAGGATAGGGTAGGATATAGTGATGTGACTTACCATTAAATAATAAATTAAAATTAACATATCACATTTTGATTTCAAGACGGTATAGATTTTTTATGATGAAGGCAAACGAGCAGACGGACTTCCTGGTGGTAAGAAATTCATGAGGAGAGAGACACATATTTTCTGCAATAAAATATATATCGCTTTACACTTCACCGATTTTGATAAAATATCAACTCATATTAACAAAGATTTTAAAAATATATTAGTTATTAAAATGCTCTTTAATGCACTGGTCCGCAGTCATCTTGAAACTACCGCAATTATTTGGAATCCACATGAGACCAAAGACAGTCTCATGTTAGAAAAGATTCAAAATAAATTTACTCGTTTTTTATATTGTAAAAATTATGAAGTTTACCCCAGGTATCCACTAATGTATCCCAGTTTATTCATCCTCGGAATGGCGTACGCCGTCACTCCCCTACGCTAAGAGTCCCCGCGGCTAGGACTAATTTGTTAAAGTTCGCTCCGTTGTCGTGCGCTATTTGTCTTATAAATTCAATTGCAGTAGAAATAGATATTTTTATTTGTAGTCAAGCTAAATTCACAGAACTCGCATAAACCTACATAGAAAGGCAATGTATTAATTATTGAAATGTAATTATATTTCTAACTCACAATGTCGTGTTGAGGAAACTTGTAAAGATTTTGTGAATTTGATCTAAATAAATAAATAAATCTTTGAAACGATAACTCGATACTTTTGCTGTGAACAATTTTCTCAAATCTTTAAAAAAGAGCTGTTTTAAGTTTAGTGTTTGTGGGTTTTGCTATGCGCTACAAGATAAGATGTTTTCCTGCGGCCGGGATGTTGCCCCTGTTGTGCAAGTCTATAGGCTACCTACCCTCCGAACCGGTACACGACGGAATCATTATGGCGGCAGGAATAGGTAAGGCGAGGGTGGATCCCAACCCGAGCAAGTTGCTGCACAGCACTCTACCACCAGTGGTATTTTTGGTATTGACCTATATTTTAACCAGCGCTCGCTTCTCACGAGCTGCCTGGCAGAGAGGCAGCGGACTCTGACCAAATACGGGAAGCTTTAAATAGTTTTAATCTGGAATTTTATTTTGATGAGGTTGGAAAACAAATATGACGGATTTGACGGACGGACATGACCGCAGCGAGTACGGATGTTACGTCAGCCAGGCGTCAAAATCCATACGGAACAATCATTGCTAGACTCTAGTAGTAAAAATCACGGTATTGGTAACAAATGAACCATAGCAGGCTTTGTCATTGCTTTTTTGCTTTGAACGTGTATTTTCAATTTTCTAATAAAAATAACGTTGCCCGGGATTGAATATGTGTCCTGTTGGTGATAGGCTTGTCACCTATCACACTGTGTGACTTAGTGTCTTCGGCTAGTCGTGGGTGCCCTTGTTGTTCCTCAGCCTACCTCTTTGGGGATATGGGCGTGAAGATACTTTTAAATTATGGTAAAAATATGCTTCCTAGTACTTACTTAATTGTCTCGGCAATTATAATTATCTAATGGATATGTGGACATAATTGAAGAGACATAACATACCGGTTGTATTTTTCTAACAATACTACTATACGATTATATCCTACTAGCTGCGCCTCGCGGTTTCACCCGCGTAAGTCCCAATCCCGCGGGAACTTCGGGATAAAAAGTAGCCTATATGTTATTCTGGGTCTTCAGCTACCTACATACCAAATTTCACCGTAATCAGCTTTGTAGTTTTTGCGTGAAAGAGTAACAAACATCCATACATCCATACATACAAACTTTCCCATTTATAATATTAATAGGATAATCGTTAAATTATATATGTTAAATTGTTATATTTTTATATATATTATATAATTTAACGATTTGTTATCATATAACTAATTTTATATGGTGTTTTCCTAAATACGAACGAGATCCAATATTTTGTAGTTGAAAAAATAAGAAACAAAAAGTATATGTTTTAAATATTCTGCTACTTTCTTGTGTTTCGTAAATATCCCAAAAATTTGAGTAAGCTACCGCAGTAACATAATCAATGCAATCTTGAACTACTATATGTATATCCGTCGTTAGCATGATATTTGGAAATTTTAGTGTTTAAACTTGAAAAGGCTTAAGTTAGTAAAACCGATACGCCAAACATTGAAATGTAAGTTGTAAGACAAAAGTGTAAAATTGATAAATGCTCTGTACTTATTTAAACTACAAAACTTCAAAAATATTTTTTAATATAATTTTTTCGCGGATACTGTCGAGGTAAAGGGTCACATATGCAAAAAATCATCACAGAATAGGATACAGGACGGATATACAGGATAAGAATTATAAAAAATCGTTAACCGCCACGCACGTTTGTTTCTTTTACCAACAACAATATTTTTTTTAAATATCCAACCACCCCCGACTAAACCTTGTCTACACTAAGAAACATCATTTCGGTCATGTCAACTAAAAGACAAAACAATCCGCATCGAAATCAGTGCATTCGTTTAAAAGTTATGTCAGACACACCTACAAACCTATAACAATATGTGATTTTCAGGTTTCTTATTTATGTAGATTTATTAATATCAGTTATATTGTTTTATAGTATGTCATTGTTGAGTTTTTTTTTATTTTGCTACTATGTTTAGGTTATTTATTTATTTTGCATGATGCCTCCCACTGTTTCATCACAGATTCTAAATTTTAGGGTTGGCTGGAAGAAATCTGTAGACCTAGAGATTCCCACCTTTTGTGCATTTCTGTTTATCACTGTCCGTATGTTAAATCATAAATTGTGTACAATAAAGAATTAAATAAATAAAATAAATAAACATGTCAAACTAAGAACAAACACCCTTCTTTTTCCGTCGAGGGTTAAAGTAAGCAAGGAGGCTCGTTATTAGTGAAACTTTCGATTAGTATATTCTAAAAATATGATCCAATCAATAAGGTTAACCGCCTAGTTGGTCGACTGGCTAGCGTAAGGGAGACCGGGGATGGTTGACTACTTTTTTACTAAAACATACATATTTTTTGTGTTTTAATACATTAAGTCAATAAAACGGCATTTATTGATAGAAAAACTATTAAACTAATCAAAAAATATGATTTCTTGTTTTCATTTAATATAATACTGGTGAAAAAAAGAGTTTTAAAAGTACGTAAACTCTTGGTCAACCTACCCCTAGTCCAGGGTAGGTAGACTATAAGCCCGGGGTAAGTAGACTTGTGTACCAATAAGAGACAAATTACGGGAGGAGACATGTAATAAAGTATTTATTTAAATATAATAAAGCTCTTTATTTTAAGAAAAACAATTTGACTAAGATACAATCATTTAAAAGAGTCTAACAAAACACATTAACTCTTACTTTTAATTAATTAATTATTTGAACCTTACTTTTCTTATGATAATAATTAGTAGCCATATCATTAGTAGTCAGACTCATATTCATCTTTATATACTTAGATAAAATAGCAAATAGACTCAAATATCACTCTTCTTAATCAAAAGTGCAATGTTTGCATTCAAAAAATATTATATAGGTTATTGGTATGGCCGGGATTCTTGTCGCTACCATTTTGACCCTCCCAGTGTTGTATATTCGAAAGTGGACCAGTTTTGAGCTAAATGTTTTTTTCTTGTTAATAGGAAATTCAAAAAATTAAATAAAAACAACAAAATCGTATTAATCTGTATTGAAACAGATGCTCCTTTTGACAAAAACCAAGTCCTATCTACGACGTCTTTCTACGTGTATCAGCTCGTTCAGTAGTTCCTTCATAAGTCCTCATCGTTCTGAAACAACAAATTGCTAGAAATTTAGATTAAATATTTATTTATAAGATTTTTTCAACTCTGAATTTAGTTGGGGTTAGTTGACTACGTATTCAACCAACCCCGAAAGAAATTGGTCTACTAGCCCCAGGCGCCATTTTTTAGTTTTGATTGCATGGTTAACCTAAATAATAATATTGAGATGAAAAATATTGTATAAATTATGGTCTCTTTACACTCATGAAACACTCTGATTAATCCAAAAGTGATTAATATAAAATAAGTAGGCATTAGATCAACAAATAGACATTGCGGAAATATTACAGAGTGTAACACACGGCTGAAATAGGATGACGCAATTCTCGTACTGCTGACGAGATTTTAGCGATTAGTCTACTTACCCCTATAGTCAACCATCCCCGGTCTCCCCTACACGCCTAACTACACCGACTAACCGCGAGGCTTCGGTTCGATTCTCAACGGAGGCAGGCATTTGTGCGATGAACTGCATTTCCGGGTCTGCGTGCTTATTAAATTTATCCTGTTATCTAATTAACTGTTTCTATGTATTGGAAACGTTGACTGACACCCAAAACACAGGCATATAATTTACTTACTGTGGGGTTAGATTCAATTTGTGTAACTTGTCCAGAAATATTTGTATATTTATTTTATTCTTCAACTAGATTCTAAAAATTTTCAGCTTCAGTAAAACGTATCTAATATAAAAGTAAACGTAAATATTTAAAAGTGTAATTGATAAAGCGCTTTACTTTTATTTAATCTTCAATCTTATTTAATTATTAAAAATCTCAATAATTAATTAATATGTATGTAATCGTTATATAGATTAATAACAATTGATACTTTGTGTAACCTAACTGATGCGGCACTAAATGGTTCGTTCTGTTTTATCTATGCGTCATTCTATTGCTAGCATATAACGGTATGTTTATCTAGCTTATCTCATAAATAAAATCTAGTCTCATGACGTAGTTTTAGAATAATACAGAAACTTCTGAACCGATCTTGTGCACCCGTGCAAAATTTTGCACAGCACTCGACCATCTGGATATGTCTTACTGCACTAGTAAAATCAACTAGTAACCTGAGTAACTAAATGAACACCAACGGGCGATGGAGCGGTCGCATCCCGTTGACGACAAAAATATTGAAAATTATATAATGCTTAACAGAAGCCGAGAGAATTGAAACTAATTTAATAAACTTGAAAAAAGGTACTTGTTGCACTATCCAAATAAAATTATCCACAATATTTTTAGCCACCGACGTAAAAACAGAGATGTTATAAGTTTGACTTGTGTATGTGCGACTGTGTATGTGTGTGTCTGTCTGTCAATGGTAACATAATTCTGAAACAAAAGGGCTGATTTGTATACGTTTTTTTTGTTTTAAACCTGACGTCATCATTATGGTTCTTAAATTTTGAATAGGTTTTGTCACGGGTTATTACTTTTTTTAATTTTATGATTATTTAGTTTTAGTTTGAAAATACTACCGCACAGACATTGACTAGCTTTTTTATAAACAAGTCGTCTAACCTTTAAATTTT
Source organism: Calephelis nemesis (assembly GCA_002245505.1). Lineage (NCBI taxonomy): Eukaryota > Metazoa > Arthropoda > Insecta > Lepidoptera > Riodinidae > Calephelis > Calephelis nemesis. Next base: position 149,783 of record NJDD01003942.1, read on the forward strand.
TGTTTTAAATTATTCTTATATAATATAAAGTATTTTCTACCTCAAACGTGTCAATAAATTAATACTTAATTTAATTGAAACCCATAATTTGTATCCGAAATTTGTCTGTAAGAATAAATATCTTGATAAAATTAGAGGTCAATTGCTTAGCCATGACACTTAAATCCTATCTTAAAGGATTGCAACAAATGTCTAATATCAAGGTCACAGGCACTAGTGGCCTTTAACCATTAGGATATAGGTAAGTATTAAGTATCCTTTACTAAATAACATAATTTAACAATATGTAAATATTTATTTCATGAAAAGCCTTTAAATAAATGAATGTCTAAAATAATAAGATTCATGTAGTAGGCACAAAAGTCAGCTTCCCATGTATTATAATCCTTAATCAATACCAATATCATCTTATCAATATCATCTTAATCCTTTTTTTCGACAGCATTCACCATCTTATTCTATTCTTTAAAACTATATTATATGAGTCACTTCTTTTCATGATGTTGTATTTTAATCGCATATAAACTTTATTACCGTTTCTGTTTTTGAATTTTATACAGCTTGTTTTATTTCCATTACCTTTAAAATTATTATCTCTAAACCAACTTAGAATATCGTCGATTGCTTCATTTACGTCACTTTAATTTTCTATTTTGTTCCGGCAATGTGTAATTACTGATATATCTATCATCTGCATACAATAAACACTTAGAATTCGTTATTTTAGAATGTTCTTAGGCAAACAGATTAGCAGAAAGTGCCAAATAAGAAAAACAGGGGGCCCAAAATACTTTCCTGCGAAACATTAGCTTCTGCTGTTTTCGTTTTTATTTTTTCGCTTAGTTTCAGTCAATTTAGTTAAACATAGTATTTTCTATATGTATAAATAGTATAATCTATATGATACAATAATACACTCTATAAAATCAAATCTCTTATTTTTTACTTCTCAAATTTTTTGAAAGTAGAAATATGACGATAAATAAACTCTGTCATACTGTCATTCGATTGTAAACATGATACATAGTCTAATCAAGCTTTCTTTTTTCTTTCAGCGGAGGCTTTTACCTAATCATACCTTTTACCTTTTACCATTATGCATCCCTTCATGGACTTGTACATCTTTGCACTTTCACACACCTCTTTCACGACATCCACCATGCTATCTTTCAAAACATTCCAACAGTCATCCACGTCTAAGTCCGGGAGACGCACACTATCCAGCCAGTCTTGTATTTGATTCTCATATACGTTTCCTACACTAGTTACGCATCCTCGCACATCTCTGGTGGAAACGCAGCCTAAATGTCTTTATCTGTATTCCATTAAAACCTTTCAAGTTTGGAGACCTCAAAGATTTATTTATTTTATGTTTTCTGAGTGTCAAAAATAGGGTCGGTCGAATAAATTCAATATTACAGTCAGTGAACCTAAAATTTCCTTTGCTGTTGTAAATGAAATATTCGTTAAAACATTCAGCAATGCAGTAAAAATTCTTTAGCAAGTTACTGCGATTACCAAGACATTGCATCGTATTTCAAAAAAAAAGTATCTTGACGCATGGGCCCCGCCCCCGGGATATGGATCCCCGAAGAGGTAGGCAGAGGCAGAACCAGGGCACCTACGACTAGCCGAAAATACTAAGTCCCACAATGTGATAGGTGGCAAGCCCATCGCCAACCGGGCACATAATATCCTATTCCGAGCAACATTTTTTTTATTAGAAAATTTAAAAAATACAGTTTTCTTTTAATTACCCGACCCGGGATTCGAACCCAGGACCTCATGCAGTCAAGTCTAACTACTGAACCATGTAAATTTAAATACATTATTGATTGAAATAAAAAACAATTGAGGTGTTATCATTTTGAGATGTATTTATACATTTTTAATAATGTTTGCATAATATCAGTAAGTAGTTTATGTTAACACTGACTTTGGACGAGGTGTAAAACCTTTATTGTTTATGTACGCTAGCCACTCGACCGACTCGTTGGTCGAGTGGCTAGCGTACTCGCCTAGCTACATCGATCAACCGCGAGACTCGGGTTCGATTCCCGACGGGGGCAGGCATTTGTGTGATGAACATTTAGATGTCTGCATTTCCGGGTCTGGGTGTTTATTAAATTTATTATATGTAATAGTATCGTTGACTAACACCCATAACACAAGCATATAATTTGCTTACTTTGGGGTTAGATTTAATTTGTGTGATTTGTCATGGGGTATTTATTTATTTATTATTTATTATTTTTTGTTGATTTGAAATACCATTGAACATTAACTTTACCTGCTTAAATTTACTTCTTAATACGAATAGATATGATGAGCTTCCTCGTTAAAAACCTCTTTTTTCATACATTAAGTCGTTGAACTTAGCAAATATCTCAATATTTTCAATGCTAATTTCTTCTTAACAGTCGCTACATTAATACATAGCTATCCATTTTACTTATTTAAATATTAACTGTGATTGATTGTATGAGTATCAAAAATTAAAATTGTGGATTTTTACGACATATGTCGTGAAATTCTATATGAATTTTTAAGTTTTTTACGACATCACTTTTCGACTTTTTTGCAATTTGCGTTTAGGTTTTGCGTTTTTTAGGAAGTTCAATAGGTTTTCAATAGGATATTGTTGTTGGTTTTTTTTTATAATAATAGAAGGCAAACAAGCAGACGGATTTCCTGATGGTGAGGAATTCACGCCGTCTAGAGACTCTAGGTGAGTATACTCTAAACCAGGGGTGGGCAAATTCTTTTGACCGCGGGCCGGTAAGCTAAAAAAAATGTAGTGGCGGGCCAGTAAATTATAATAAATCTTGAGGCGGGCCGGTTTATTAAAACACCTAAAAATAGCAGTACATGTTTCGATTATAAAACGTTGTATAAAGATAACATAAGGCATTTTTTTTAAATTTACAATCCTGTATTAAAATAAAATCTATTTATGAAGTCTTAACATATGAAATTCCCATTATATATGTTTGAAGTATCGATTCAGTATTTTAATTGTTCAAATTTCAAGTCTTTTAACATTTCTATCATTAATTTTTAAGGAGGTTCATATTTTTTCTAAAAAAAACTCTCTCAAGGGCCGGATCCGGCCCGCGGGCCGTAATTTGCCCACCACTGCTCTAGAGACTCAATGTGGTAATACTGCGTTGCCAACCTACCGCCGGGATGTTAGTACTCGAGCAAAAGCAAGTTTACCGGCTACCTTACCCTCCAAACCGGAACACGTCAACCGCCGGCATTGGACGTTATGGCGGCAGGAATAGGTAGGGCGGTGGTAACAATCCAGGCGAGTCGCTGCGAACTTAGTAGGATGCCAAGATGATGGTGACGGTAAGCCTATGCTCGCCTTTTACGAACAGCCTGGCAGAAAGGCAGATAGATGGTCTATTCTGCAAAGGAGCCCGGGCCAACTCGGGGGAAAAGTTCTAAAAGACAAACAACATTACATTTATATTTCGTTATATATTCGCCATAACATTGAATTCGTCATTTTCAATGTATGTTCATCGAAAATGACGAATTTGTATCAGATTTTTCCCTTTTTGTAAGAGCTGGTAGTTAAAAATCACTTAATTAAACTATTTAAAGCTATTTGTTGTTATACATTATACATTATACATACATACATACACACTTTATATAACCCTTGATATAATGTTTAAATCTGATGGAATTGTTTCGCTGGAACTGGTCACAAGTGCTTACTTCCACTAGCCTGTAAATATTTTAAACTGAAGATATAAAGATGTTTTATTCCATTATTTTCACACTTCATGCCGTATTGCAGCTGTAGTAAGAGACATGTGTGACCGAGGGAACTTCATAATAGAATTTTTAAATGTTTCCCACATCGTCATAATATATCATAAAAACTAAATATATCTACGTTTGTGTACTTTTGTCGTGTCGTTCCCAAACGGTGACGTGGACAAAACAATTTTTTACTTACTTCACCAAACTTATTCAACATAACTCATACATGACAATACTAGTTTCAGTTAAATCTATAGCTGCTAAAAACCAAATTGGGTAAGGATGAGTTCTACATTAAAAGTATAAAAAATAAGCGCAGGCGACTTAAAAGGAATAACAGAACACATTTTAGTACTTTTAGAGTTTTTGTCTTTCTGTCTGTCGGCCTGCTTGTTTAGATCATGAACGTGGTTCCCGCCTAATCTACAGAACCGATCGTAACGAAATTTGGCTGGTGGGTATTTTATGTTTCGAGGAGGATAAGCTTTTTACCCCGCTTGCTTAAGGACTTCCCGTGGGAGGGGGTAAAGTCAAAACATTATTTGGGCTATAATTGGCTATAATCCATTAACGCATGTTTTGATTTGTAGTATGTGCTTAAAGATTGTCCCGTCACTTTTCCCAAGTCACAATAAGTAAGTATCTTCACACTCATATCCCTGAAGTGGTAGGCAGAGGCACAACCAGGGCACCCACGACTAGCCGAAGACACTAAGTCTCATAATGTGATAGGTGGGAATCCAATCGCCTGCCGGGCACATATCCAATCTCGAGCAACGTTCTCTTTCTTTTGACCTCATGCAGTCAAGTCCAACAACTGAACTAGACCACAGAGGCGATAATTGTAACAAAAGCGATAAACTGACCAAATAACTTAAAACCGGAATATAAAGAATCATTCAAATGAACAACTCATCATACATATACAAACATATCTTCAAACCAAGTCTCACTGCAAACTAAGCAGAGAGTATGAAGTGCCAAGTGAACAAAGGTAAACATAAACGTCAATAACAGACACCAATAGATTGACGTGATGCCTATCGTAAATTGGGGTGAGACCTCCGACCTCTTCCGTATATCCTACCTCCAAACCCAAACGAAACTATTGCAGTTTTATTGGAGGTTCTCAATTCCGATGTTATATTTTTTTATGTGAGTACACCGATTTTCCCGTGGTTTCTGGACCGATTTACGTAATTCTTTTTTTGCTTGATGCCATTAGTTTTTATTTCATCTTTTTTGATGTTTATTTTCATTAAATTTAGTCATATCAGCAGTAAACTAAGAAGCATTAAATAAAAATAACTACGTTAAGTAAAACCGACTTCAAATCTAAAAAGTAAAAAATAATAAATACTTACTATACTACCTCGTACTCATATGTGCTTTTTACTAATAGGTTTGAAATCAGTGCAAATCCAATTTAATACTTACTTATAATGTAATTTTATTAGTTTAAGGCTTGCCACCTACTTCAATCTTATTGGTAAATGGCACATACAAGTAATAGGTATTAATATTAAGTCTTTATTATTTTTTACTTTTTAGTTTTGAAGTTGGTTTTAATAGTTATATAAATATAAGGTTTTAATAGTTAGTCTATAAAGTAATTGGCCTAGCTCGGACCCTCGATTCAGTTGCAAAACAGTTTGTATATCTAAGATATAATCATAAATATCGTATTTGTAATATATTCAATGGAGTGTTACCCTTGGTGTCGCAACTGGCGACCATGCGACTTGTGCACTGAATGGTAATAAAGGCCCAATAAATCTATACAACGTGATAGCAATATATTTACTTATCTAGAAACTAGATAAGTAAATAAATCGCCTCTTATCGACTCTGTGGTCGAGTGGTTCGGGTGTTGGACTTGACTGCATGAGGTCTCGGGTTCGAATCCCGGGTCGGCCAACAAAAAGAAGATTGGGTTTTTCCAATTTTCTAATAAAAAAAAATGTTGGTCGGGATTGGAAAAGTGCCCGGTTGGCGATAGGCTTGCCTCCTATCACATTATGGGAATTAGTATCTTCGGCTAGTCATGGGTGCCCTGGTTGTACCTCTGCCTACCTCTTCGGGGATAAGGGCGTGAAAATACTTTTTTTTTTTTTAGAAACTAGCTCTTGTTGGTTGGCTACCTCACACCGTAACCTTATATCAGAAATAAAGTAGCCTGTGTGATCCTTGGTCATTCTTTACATTTAATAAGTGTTATTTGTTTCCGTTCAGCCGTTTTATGACGTATATACCTTTCCTTTTTTTTCATAAGACTTTATTTTTCCGTAAGCATTAAGGTGGCAGCATACTTTTTTTTTATGACATTGGAAGGCAAACAAGCAGACGGATTTCCTGATGGTAAGAAATTCCCGCCGCCTAGAGACACAAAAGGTGGTAATGGTGCGTTGCCAACCAGAGGCCCGGATGTTAGGCCTCGAGCAAAAGTAAGTTTACCGGCTACCTTACCCTCCGAACCGGAACACGTCATGACGTTATGGCGGCAGGAATAGGTAAGGCGGTGGTACCAATCCGGGTGAGTCGCTGCGAAACTCTACCACCTAGTCAGATATCACGGTGTTAGTGACGGCAAGCCTATGCTCGCCTTTTACGAGCTGCCTGGCACAGGAAGGCAGATGGTCTATTCTACAAAGGAGCCCGGACCAACACGGGGGATAAAATCATAAAATCATTATAAATTAATCTATATTATTGAACTATGATTTTAATTGGCATTTACATAGGTTTCAGTCTAGTTTTATTTATTTAGAGCAAACATGAAATATTAAAGAATTATTATTTAAGCATTTAACGTCCTAAGTTAATGGGTTTTTGAGTTTTATTATGGAAAAGAAAAGATTGTTGATAATCGTCTCTGTGGTCTAGCCGTTCAGTTGTTGGACTTGACAGCATGAGGTCCCGGGTTCGATTCCCGGGCCGGGCAACAAAAAAGAAAATTGAGTTTTTCCAATTTCTTATAAAAAAATTTGCTCGGGATTGGATATGTGCCCGGTTGTCGATAGGTTTACCACATTAAGCTGCTTTGTATTAGCTTCATGGTTTACCACCTATCACATTGTGGGACTTGGTGTCTTTGGCTAGTCGTAGGCCCTGGTTGTGCCTCTGCCTACCTATTCGGGGATATGGACGTGAAGACACTTGTTTTGTTGATAAACATGTAAAAACACCAACAGCTTTTACTCATCACAATTGCAAAATAATATGCCATTTTTCTAAACTAAATTAGGTGCATAATATGAAATAGTGCCGGGTGTAGAAGTAAATGTGAATGCAGTTACACACAGTACTCTATCTCTTACAGATACACTACTATACACTTTTAATTTGAATTGACCTGGAAATATGTACATAATACTCTTCTTCTTCTTCTTCTCTTATAAATACGGCTTCCATCGTTTTTCACCACTTATTTAGCCGACGTCATACATAAAACTCACTGACACAAAAGCCTATTCCTTCGGGCCCCCTCCATCGACCCTGGTGGGTGTGATGGCTTACTTAAAATATTGACAAATTATGACAACCTTTCGGTATAACATTCAAGCAAAAACATTTAAGGGGCCATATACGCTAAAATACGTCAGCAGTTTACTGTTTTTTTCATACAAAGCAATCATGGATCTTGCTGACAAAAATACACAAGATTAACATGAATATGCTTTATTAGACTAGTGTTTCCAAAACACGATTCATTTCACTTTGCTCGATAGAAAAAAATCAAAAAGTTAACCCTTTTTAAAAGCGTTTGCTTTCTGTTTACTTCAATTATGAAAATATCGACACCAGATTTAACATAAACATAGATAAGTACTGTACCTAAAAGATAAGTGTTTCAGTTTATATATTTTTTTTCAAATTACTTTTATAGTGTGAAAAATAGTGATTTGTCGCTTAAGACGTTTACTTTAGAGCGCCATTGTTCATAGTAATCATGCAACGGGGGAGCGCGGTGATTGGCTCTTCTGGCTGACTGAGTATGGGGCCTTAAACTTGTTGATACTTAACAAGGACAAGTAATTAGTAAATATGTTGAAGGTAAGCTGTAATTATTAACGGTTATCTAGTGCCATTTATTGTGTTTGTGGTTAAGTACATCTTATTATTTAACGTTAATTCGTCATGCCTCATTGTATGCTGTTACAAACAGATTGGAAAATCGTTATAATAGTTTTATTATGTGTCTTTTTTTTATGATAATGGAAGGCAAACAAGCAGACGGATTTCCTGATGGTAAAAAATTCACGCCGCCTAAAGACACCAAAGGTGGTAATGGTGCGTTGCCAACCTGAGACCGGGATGTTAGGTCTCGAGCAAAAGTAAGTTTACCGGTTACCTTACCCACCAAACCAGAATACGTTGACGTTATGACAGGAATAGGTAAGGCGGTGGTACCAATACAGTATAAGCTATAGCCTTTGTTTTTAACCCCCGACGCGAAAAGAAGGGTGTTATAAGTTTGATTTGTTTATCTGTGTGTCTTACCTTCCTGTCTGTGTACCTTACTCTCCGAACCGGAACACGTCATGACGTTATGGCACCAGGAATAGGTAAGGCGGTGGTACCAATCCGGGCAAGTCGCTGCTAAACTCTTCCACCTAGTCAAATGTCACAGTGTTAGTGACGGTAAGCCTATGCTCGCCTTTTACGAGCTGCCTGGCACAGGAAGGCAGATGGTCTATTCTACAAAGGAGCCCGGACCAACACGTGTTTACTTGTTTACTTTTTTACTTACTTTAAAATATGTATTATGTATTATGAATTATGAAAATGATTATACTAATGAAAATAAAATGAAAATGATAATAGATGAATGAAAATACGATATAAATTTGCCGCATTTATAACTCACTTAAACCATCACAGTCTTATTAATAAACGTGGACTAACGTAGGTGTAACATTAAGTTGATAATTATTATAGTCTGTATCACAGTGTAATATAGATTATAATACCAGACTAAACCTTCGTGTAATTTACGCCATGTTTATTAATAAGACAGTCAGTGGTCGCCTAGTTCGAGCTTTCTGGCATGAAGGGAGACGGCCTTTTGTACACTGAGCACCAGAACCAACAAATAGAAAACTCTAAATTATTAATAACTAGCTGTTGCCCGCGGCGATGCCTGCGCAGTTAATGGTCCGACAGGAACATGTTTCGGGATAAAAACCATTCTATGTGTCAATCCAAGTTGCCCTCTATATGTGTGCCAAATTTCATGAAAATCGGTTCAGCAGTTTTTTCGTAAAACAGTAACAATCAGGCAAACTTTCGCTTTAATAATATTAATAGGATTAACCGCTATCATAAAAGGAACGGTGATAATGTTACATATTTTAGTGATTAGCTAATTTTTATGAAATCCTCGATTCTACTAGCTTAGCCGGCTTGCATTTTATTTGTTATTCTGATGCATATAATATACCTAGGTAAAATTATATACCGACCAGATTCATCTAAAAACGTTTAGTGGTTTGTGCGTGAAAGAGTAAGAACCATCCATACATCCATCTCTACAAACTTTAACATTTATTTATGTTTACTTTACAGTAAACTCAACAAAAATATTAGTCTTCAGCTCCTGTTAGTTTTGATTTCTGATCTTTAAGTATTTTCAAGACAAACTATAACATTTACAACACACAAGACTATGGTTAGGTTTAATAGCAAAGTCCAGAAGCTAGCTCAATCACTTCGTAGATATTTTGTGAAATATAAGGCTCAGGTACTTGATGTCTACTTTACCAAAAAGATCACTGTTCAAAATGACTTCTTTACCAAAATGATCACATTCCATAAAACGGCTACTTTTCCTCAAGGTCTACTCTTCTTTACCAAAATTATCATTTTACATAAAACAGTTAATTTTCCTAACAAAATATCAGTTTTTTGCAAAAAATGTCTAGGTCCTACTAAACATCTTAAATTTAAACTCCTGAAATCTTAGTTAGACCACGAACTTTTGGGATCGACCCTCGTTATTGACGAGGCCAAAAATGTTCAACGAGGATGTTTATTGATATTTCGGCAGATACGAAATATTTTTCTCTCACTTTGATAAATTCACTTTTGTAAGTTGACTTCAGTTTACCCAACATAAGTAGCCCTGCAGCCAACATGCAGCTTAATCTTAATTTCTTGCAAATAAATATAAATTCAATATTAAAGCAAATATTTTGCTTTGCGGAATTGTAGGTAGTCATTAGGAAAAAGTGATTATTTGTGTGAGAAATTCACACATGCATTTCGGGACACATACACATTCACTCATTTCGGAAATTTTAGGTCATATATATTTATAATGATTGTGAAAAAGTGATAATTTTTTGCGAGTATAAAATTTTACACATTTCGGGAATATCAGGTAGCCAATATGAAAAAGTGACCACTTTGAGCGAGTGGTCTTTATAGTAAAGTACCTGAGCCAAATATAAGCCTAACAAAATAAAAAGTCCAAATGCAAACAGACAACGTGTTAATTAATTATAGCCTCGTTCGTACTTTGTCTTTTTCCACTCTCCCACGGAACAATGTCAAGGAACAGAAATATCAAGTAGACAACCTTTGACGGAACACAGGGTACGCGTCAACAAAATTTTACCACGTTCGGTTCAATAAATTTGGTATGAGCCGCGGCCTGGATATAGACAGACACAATGACAGACAAACATTCAATAACCGCTTAAAATGCAATTCGCCAATTGCCACTCTATCAGTCGCTTTTCCTATACCTATTTTTAAACCCCGACTGAAAACGAATGGTGTTATAAATTTGACGTGTGTATGTGTGTGATGTGTTTGTGG
>NJDD01003942.1:185136-197176 GCA_002245505.1 Calephelis nemesis
AAGCTAAAAAAGTACGCCGCTGTGACCACTATCACCTGCCCAGGGACAGGTGAGGTTAGGTCCTCCATAAATGGAAACCCGGATGTCCTAAGCCTATACAGGCAGTAATGGACATAAATTGAAAATTTAATTTAATTTCTCTAACAATACTTACGATTAACCTTATAGATATAAAAGAGTAATCCATATAAAAGTTACGTACATTTAATATGGAATTAGGTAATTAGGTATATGCCACCAACAAGTATCTAAACTTTACCATCCGTTTTAGTCACAAACTGTTAGTAAATCTATAATATACCAACTGCTTATAAGCTCCATTCAAAAATCGGTTTCTGGGAGAAAGGCGTAACCAAAATCGCACATTTAAAATATTTAGAATCGAACCCCAACTACGACTTATGTACCTATAGGATATAGCTAATCTTTACACTACCAAGATGGTCTACTTAAAAAGGTCAGCGAAATCTAATAACAGTATTTGGAACAGCAACGATATATTCTTTATTTATTTGCGTGATAATTTCTTAGTAGGTTACTGGGAAGAAAACATTCTGTCTGATAAACTCCTCACCAGTTCATTGACACGTGAAATGGCACTCATAATGCATTTCATAAATAAAGGGATTTGCTTTCTTCCTGTAGTGTTTATACATATTATTAAATCTTATATTCACCTCTTCGACCGACACTATAATTACAAGTACAATTTCTTTTATTCAAAACTAGGTAGGAATATTATTTCGTTATACAAACTATCCTATATGTTAATCAAAGTTAGATGTGTTAATCCGTCTATGTATGTACCAAAATGCATTAAAATCGGTTCAGCATTTTTGCTTGAAGAAGTAACAAACAAACAGACAAACTTTCAGATTTATAATTAAAAAACAACACAATAAAAACTGAACTAGCGAAACTGTTACATCCGTGTACTCGTGATGCGGCAACCAAAGAAATAAAGATAATTTTTTAACCGAGTTAAAAAAACGAGGAGGTTCTCAGTTCGGCCGGTATATATTTTTTGTATCTACTTCGATTTTTCCGTGGTTTCTGGACCGATTTACGTTATTCTTCTTTTGTTTGACGCGGAATAGTTTCGGATTGGTCAAATAAAAAATTAATTCAGGTAGGCCCATTAGTTTTTATTTCAATGATTTTTTTACCTGTTTACACCTTTGCCGATGTTTATTTTTGTTAAATTTAACCATATCAGCAATAAACTAAAAAGTATTTAATAAAAATAACTACGTTACTTTTTAGTACGTTAACGTAGGAATAATATAAACAAGGAATACCACATAAAAAAAGTTTTACATTTGGTTTAGCTTGTGTCATCAGAATCGCCTCCATTGTGTTACCTGCTCGTCTACTTTTGTTACATTGAACTTGTGAACATTTAACTCAGAAAACATATTCAACGCTTCCTCAGTAATTCTGTAATATTTAACGGTCGTCCTTTGTATTACCTAATCTTTAAGAGCGGGCGTTCAACTTTTTGTGATAGGTATACATCACTCGGGCAATACTCGCTATAGTTATTAAAAACTAGCTGAGTCGGTGATCTTCGTACCGTCAATTATTGTCAGCAAATCACGTTTTAACCTCAGCCACCTCACTACACCCCTTTTCTATCCGGTGCCTTACGTGAATCACAGATCTTGCCTCCCCGCCTAGTTGCCTGAACGCAACACAGTCAAGGTTTGGTCTCCCAGCAGCAGAGTCAACTCTCAAAGCTGGATCGAAGTTCAAACCCAAATGACTGACTCGTTGGTCGTATACGCACAATCGCACCGGCTCACAGTAAAACTCGACTTCGATTCTCGACTGGATAAGATCTGTATTTCTGGGTCCGGAGTTTTGCTATGTTTATTCCGATATCAATTTAAGTGTTTTTGTGTATCTTAACCCACAATGCAAAATAAGGGGTATTATAAGTTTAACGTATCTGTATGAGTCTGTCTGTGGCATGGTAGTTTTTCAGAGGATAGATATATTTCGATGCGGTTTTTTTTGGTTGTAAGGTGACAGTTTGTGAGATCTGTCTCGGAGTTCAGTCATTTGCTCCTCCTAGATATTTTCATATTTTGTAATGACCAGAACTTGATTGTCCTTGTCATCAAATGGATGAACTTTGATGTGGCTGAAGGATAATGGTTTAAAAAATGTCTGTATTATACATACATACATATCTTCACGTCAAGTCCCTTACGGCGTAGGCAGAAAGTATCGAGTGCCATACCTCACGATCCTGAGAAACCTGTCTAGCTTCCTTCACATTCATTACTCTTTTCATACAAACACGAAAGTTTCGGAGACTCTTGACACCACCCTCGGATGATATCCGAGTGATCTGATCGTGGAATGTCAACCTTGGTCTTTCCGGGTACCTACATCTATCCACATTGGCTCTGTATATCTGCCTTGTCAAACTTTCATATTATATCACTCTTTCCACATGACCGAACCAGCGGAGCGTGGTTTTACATTTTAATTCCAACACTTTCTTTCAATCCCAATCTTTCTTGGATCTCACTGTTACGAATGCGGTCGGCGAGCGTTACACCACAGATTTTCCGTAGCGCTCTCATTTCTACCGCATGTATCCTACTTTCATGCTTTTCTGATACAAACTCTCGCTGCCACACAATAACATTGGGATAAGCACAGAATTATGCAAAGCGAGTCTAACTTTTTGACTCATTTTGTATATGTATATATGACCGCCTCGTTGGTCGAGTGGCTAGCGTACACGCCTAACTACGCCTGACAACCGCGAGGCTCGGATTCGATTCCCGACGGGGGCAGGCATTTGTGTGATGAACATTTAGATGTCTGCATTTCCGGGTCTGGCTGTTTATTAAATTTATTCTAACATCTATTTAAGTAATTCTATGTATTACCTAGTATCGTTGACTAACACCCACAACACAAGCATATAATTTGCTTACTTTGTGGTTAGATTCAATATTCTTATTCTTATTCTTATATTAATCTGTATTATGTATCATAATATATTATGCAGTACATCTAAAGCACATCGAAAAAGAGAGGTGTTTTAAGTTTGACTTTTTTGTAGTGAGTCTGTATGTGGCATCGTAGCCTAAGCAATTGTAATGCATTTTTTCAACCTCCAACGCAAAACTAGGGGTATTACGCGTTTTGATGTGCCTGTGTGTCTACCTGTGGGAACATAACTTTTAAACGGATGTACCGATTTCAATTGTTTTTTTTTCTTGGCTACATTGGTTACATATAAGTCTAGTCAAGAGTCATTAAACATTTTTTTTTGTGTTATTATCGTTAACTAATAATTAACATCCTAAACACTAGCCAGATCCATCTGTGGATTTTGTTCAAGGATATCTGGTAATTTTCCAATCCATCATCAGTTAGTATTTAAGAAACTGACTAAAAAAGAAAATTAGTGCTGTTCAAAACTACAAAAAAATTTAATAAGATAGCAATATTAGATAATATTACAAATTCAATTTCACTGATAATAAATTGTAATTACTGTTTTACCAAGAGTAAGATTAAGTTAATTTTAACGTTATTGCTTTATTAACATTACAATGAGAAGGAGCAGGAGCTGAGCTAACTTCCGTCGGTAACCAACTCTTAATGTAGGTATAAAATATAATTTATAGTTTGTAATGAAACAAGGAAATTTAGTCTCACGTACGAGAACGTGCTTTTCTAATTATGAGTGTATTTTATTAAATTAAACCGCGAATACCTAAATTATTTATATTCCGACGTGTCGGAGTATATGATTATAGGTATACATAGTTACGGTGTACATTAACATATAGAATTTATTTGATTTTTGACATTCTTTGATAAATTTAATATATACGAGCAGTATACATATTTGTTATCATATGTCCATCCTTATACACAGTCATTGAAATCTGACATTTTTTATGAAAATTTTAATTTTAACATTATACTATTTACCGACATCTTTTATTTTAATTTCGATATTATTACTTATTTATTATAATTTTATTGCCGGATATATTTTGCATTTCTTACTTTTTTAAATTGTATTCCCTGTTTTTAGGGAAAAACCATAACCTGGTCTAACTCATATATTATTATTTTTTAACTACCAACATGCAGGTAGTTTATACTATTGTCATACATTAAGATGCTGTTGAGACAGGATTTGTTTATGTATTTGATAAGTGTTTGTTTTTTGCAATGTTTGATGTAAGTTGTTTTTAAAGTTAGTAATAATTTTTTAACTACCGTATGTGCTTGTAAAAAATTATTATAATGTATTTTTACTGTTGACGTATTTCAAATGTAATGAATGTACCTACGAAATAAAGACGACGAATTGAATTGAATTGAATAAGACTCAGTAGGGCCCCATGATTGGGTGGAACACGAAACGATAAGGTGTTGGCTCAAACATGGCTGAACGTTGCTGAATAGGTGCAATTTCATGATGTTACAAACAATGTACAAGTTCCAACATATTCCACCATAACATGGTATGCAAATAACAAATATTCTAAAACGTAGGTAAATAATTATTATATCAATGTCAATCATTCATCATCATTAAAATTCTATTACATGTTATTTTAATATATTGTAAAAGAATATTTCAAGTAGCCAATTTTAGGGCCTTTTTTATACTCTTTCTTTGCTAAGTCTAAGTACATTTTGAAAGCAAACATTATATCTAAGAAATTCTGTTACAAAAATGTTAACGACAAAAATGTACATACTTTTATAAAATATCGAAAAGTCATTATATGTATCCGATTTTAAGAATTGAACTGCGATAATATATGAAGCTCTTAAAATATTTAATTAATTTACTTTTTTCTTTTCGATACTTTTCTCTACCTCTTCCTACTGGCTATAAGACTCGAACGTAGCATACGCTTCCATATTCGAACGCTAACAAGGTTAAGCTAATATTGGCAAAATCCGTACTAACGGGAAAGCCAAAAGAAAAGAAGAATAGAATAGACGTTAAGCTAAAACGCTACCGAAT
Source organism: Calephelis nemesis (assembly GCA_002245505.1). Taxonomy (NCBI): domain Eukaryota; kingdom Metazoa; phylum Arthropoda; class Insecta; order Lepidoptera; family Riodinidae; genus Calephelis; species Calephelis nemesis. The sequence goes on from NJDD01003942.1 coordinate 190,151, forward strand.
GCTGGTACAACTGAGCTGTAGGCTTGCTCTTGCATATCGATATCATGTGAATTAGAAATAATTGGAATCGTATAGGTATGTCATTTTAGGTACCGGACAGAGTAGTAGCGAATGATAAACATTTAGTTAGAAATAAAATTAATTTCGTTAATAAGGATTCGTTAACCAATAAAATATTTTTTTATTTATTATTAATTAAATGTTATTGATAATGTTATCGCCTCTGTGGTCTAGCGGTCAGGGTGTTGGACTTGACTGCATGAGGTCCCGGGTTTGAATCCGGGGTCGACTAACAAAAAGAAAATTAGATTTTTCCAATTTTCTAATTACAAAATGTTGGTCGGGATTGGAAATGTGCCCGGTTGGCGATAGCCTTGCCAACAATCACATTGTGGAACTTAGTGTCTTCGGCTAGTTGTGGGTGCCACGGTTGTACCTCTGCCTACCTCTTCGGGTATTTTTTTTAATGTTAATGATTTCCCATTGTTGTTTTCAAGTGTACCTAAAATGACATACTCGATTCCAATTTCCAGTATTGCGTGTATCGAGTTTCAAGAGTAACCCTTCTAGTTTGATGATTAAGTTCAAAAATTGGAGAGGTAACCCTGGAATGCCAACTGGTAAACCCTTCCCGCTTTATAAGTAAACATAGACTAAGGTCAGTAGGTAAAGTTAAATTGATATTATAGTCTGTATCGCATCTTCATAAAGACTTTAATACTGGGTTGAATCTTGACGTACGTTAGTCCATGTTTATAATTAAGTCGGAACAAGTTTAGACTTTTTCGATTCGCCTTAATTAAAGATGTTCATATTTTTTTATGACGAGGACTTGATAATAAGGACTTGATGAAAGAACGGGGAGGTAGCTGATAAACCGAAGTTTAAAAGTTAGGGTATTATGTTACGTAATATTTACAGTTAATCTATAGCCCATCAAATAGAGAGTTGTTGTGAGTTAGATGTGTGTGAGTGTGTGTCTGTCTGTGGTATTGTAACTTTTTAAGGAATGGATCGTTTTTGGGGGGTTCAATGAAAATTATGTTATTGTTTTTTCTCCATTCCAAATGAGCTACGTCACTTGTCAAATAAAGTCTGGTCTTGTATATTGTACAGTTTATTTTGTTATTCTTGATATGCACAAAGTTAAATAAATTTAAATCCTAAATCTTCATGTGTGATGGTATTTCTTGCATATGAAACCACTTATTGTCCAAACTAAACTCAAGAATTAATTAAAGATGTCTGCTCTCCATGTTGAATTCTAACTGATAAGAAATGTATTGATAACGATGGTTGTAAATGTAGCAATTTAACGTGATACATTTAATGTGTGAATTTCATTTAATATTCAAGCCATTAAATTAAGAACCGTGACAATTATCTCGTTGACATTAGCCACAGAGCTAGGAATAAAACAGAAGAAGCACACCCATACTATTATCTCAAATGCGAGAAAATTATTTTTCCTTCTTCCACGTCGCAACAAGGTTGTCATTATTTTTTTGTATTTACGAGGCTAGTTTACTAGTTCTACATAACAAAACCAAGTTCATACTTCCGAGACAGTTTCATCACTTTATTAGATAAAGTAATTGACGAGGAAGGTTTATATGTTTATTTTATACCCGTACGAAGCTGGGGCGGGCCGCTAGTTGCATATAAATCATAATCTCTTCTTTTGTTTACTTAGACGATATCATATTGAAATTTTGACAGACTTTATGCACTTTAATTATTCAAAACCAAAAATATAATTGATTTCACTTTTAACTATGTATATAGTAACACCTATGAAAAAACACTGATTTGTTACAAGATTTATGCGTGGGATGCCACGAGTATAGTAGTAATATTTAAATTATGCGCTTTGGCTATATTCGTCAAACTTCGCAAATCCGAATGTATTTTAAAGATATCTATATATAGAGTTGTTATTACATAATCAATCATTTCGCTTAAATTTAGATTGGGTCAGCCGATTTCAAAATAAAAGTATAAAGTGTAAAAAGTGTGAAGCCGAAGCACATAATTTAAATAGTAGTACTATACTTATATGTCGATATTAGAACGAACGTAAATAAAAACATCAGTTTTTAATTGTCCTTAACACAAAACTGTAGAAATCAAATTAAATGCAAAAAATACTATAAAAATACACAGAAGACAATACACAGAAAATAGACAGAATGTACGCAAAAATACAAATCCAACACTTAGATAGGTAGCAAGCCGATTACCAGCCGAGCGGTTATCCATTCCCGGATACGTTATAACGTTATTTTTACTAGCTTTTTTCTAATTTCTTGTCGTCGCCAGAACAGGAATCGAACCCTAGTCCAATACCGAGACGCTTAATGACAGAGGTGATTACACTTAACACTCCACCATTCAGACGCATTGTACCATTTTTTGTTGTTCTGTGGTTATACTCGTATCTGTAATGAATGCTTTGTATCCGATTTAGCATTCAAAATGTTCCAACAAAAAATAAGACCACGTGAAGCATATATTTAACATAATTCCTACACGTGGCCGGTGAATATTAAACAGTCGTTTAAATATACTTTAGTGCATAATTAGTAGTCAGAAATATAAGAATCCTACCACATTGTAAAGTATCGTCAAAACAAACATCTGAATTAAATCTTAAGACGTAGAACAAAATAACTAACGTGTATGTACTGAAATGTAGTTCTCCATTAAGAAATATTTATGGAAAGTTCAATGTCGATGGGAAATAATCAGAAATACTCTTGGAAGTTGTCGAATGAAGTATTGCGTTTTTCAATTTACCGCTTCAGCTAGTTTTTATTACAGAGCAATACTAGCACGTGACATGCACCAGTGCAGCTACTGAATGGCTTCCACAATATTCAGGTTTTAATCAAGAAGGAACATAGAGTAGTTTTTTTCAGACAAATGTTAAAGTTTATTTAAAAGGAAGGCAAACAAGCAGGTAGATAAACTGAAGAAAAAAGCCTCGTTGGCTATAAAATTCAAAGGCGGTAGGTACTGGTACGTTTGCCCAGCGACTTGTCGCGGAAATAAATTTGGCAGTTAGCCTATTATTTGAAAGAAAATATGAGAAGGACAAGCACTGAGCTTGTAGCAAGAATAGTTAAGGCGAAAAAGTGCTAGATATACTTTTGTAGTAGATACAAGAGTGTATCTCGCACTAACCCACTCGTAACCTTTATGTTCTGGTGTAGAGGTAAGAGTAACTGAAAAACTTTCGTAGTGCTAACCTAGCGTCAGATCACCAACGCACCAATAACCTTGTTATGCTATGTATGTTATGTGTAACAGATGAAAATATTCTTAAAGCAAAGCAAATTATATTTTGTGTTTAGACAACGATACTAACACAGAGAAGTACTTGTATACCTACATATTAGAATTCCTACAATAAACCTCGTGACTCGGATACAGACATCGATGTTCATCACACAAATGGCTGCCACAGCTGGGAATCGAATCCGAGACTGACTGTTGGTCTGCGGAGTTAAGCATGTACGTACGATCTATACTGTAAATGCAACATGTAATGCTAACGATCAGGAAATCCTTCAGCATCTTGTCCTTCCCTATACTTTAAAAATACGAGTATTTTTTAAACCTTAACATGTTCACTTAAGTTAATTGTTCATTTAAATTATATCTAGAATAAAATAATGAAAGTAACACACGTTCGATGGAAGGTGTTGAAACTTCTTAAATGTCAGGACTTTACGCTACCAGCCCTTAATACTTCCTCCTGTTACTATTGCATACCAAAGGCTTTAGTATATTATTTCATTATTGTGTCAACATTTTTACCAAGGTTCGATAAGTTTTTGAGTGATTCCTAATAACAAGTATGTTTGTATTTGTATTTACTTAGAGGACATGTCATTGAAAAGGTAACGCCCAAAAACGTTTAGAACAAAAAGTTGAATAAAAAGTTAAATTTTGTTTTTTTTTACTTTTTTCTTTTGAGTATTGTCCTGTTTACAATTTATATTTCTGTATAACATAATAATACAGAGATATAAAAAATACCCTTTGCTTGAAATATTCGTCAAAACATAACTTTTTACATATAAATCAATATTTATTATAATTATAAAGTTGCGCTGTCAATTATTTAGATCCCGTTACTTTTGTTTTTAATGTTCACTATAAGATGCTTACGAAAAGCCTTTACCGAGCGAATCGTAAAATGAAAATTACCTGCTACTAACTCAGTATAGTTTGCGGTACATATTACATCATAATTTACGGCTGCAATGCAACACCAACGATCAAATAATTAAAACACTTAAGATTAATTTAAATATAGCTCGAGACTATGCTGGTGGAAATGCATGTAGTATATTTACGCACCGGGCACACTAGTAGACATACATACTATTTTCCACATTATAAGAAGACAAACAAGCGATTCTTTCTCTGGTCTGGGCCTTCTGTGTAGAATATATACAAGGACAGTGTTATGTCCCGGTCCGAGGTCCGGAGTAGTATAGCCGTTAGATTTGTACATACATATCTTCACGCCAAGTCCCTTACGGTATACTGTACATACAAAAATACATAGCTACATATCGGGGTAGGCAGAGAGTATCGAGTGCCAGACCCCACGATCCTGACAAACTTGTCTAGCTTCCTTCTCATGCAAACACGCTGGTATCCCCAGACACCCCTTGCAACCTCCTTTCAACTATTTTTCCATACACTTTTGATGCTAAACTGATCAAACTAATGGCCCTGTAACTTGTACGGTCCATGCGTGAACCCTTCGTGCCCTTTATACGAGGGAACGATGAACTCACGTCGCCAGTCTTCGGGTACTCTGCCGGTTTTCCAACATTTGTTACAAAGAACCCAGAAAGAGTCCCGGACGGCAGGACCACCAAGTTTGATTATCTTAGCTGTAACTATATCTACTTCCACAGCCTTACCAAATTTCATACTTCTTATCACCCATTCAACATCTTCCATCACAATGCCGTCACATGCCTCCGCTATTTCCGAGTCATTTGAGTATTCGGACCCAGCGGCAGCATCTTGGGCATATTCATACATATCTCCATTAAATTCACTCCACCGTTTTAACATGTCATGCGTGCAAGCAAGAATATCACCACTCTTAGACTTAATTCTATTCATTCTGGAGGCAAACGAACAACTCCGAGACTTCTTCACCTCCTTCCAAAAGAATTTGGCGATCATCTCAAAGTTGTTAGCCAACCTCTCTTCCAGTTTCATGCTTTTCCTTCGCGCTTCTCTTTCATTAAGTGTTTGGTGATTTTCTTGCAACAACGGTACATTACTTTCTTCAAATCTTTCAAACTGTCATTCGACTACAAACATGCTACATAGTCTAACCTACCTTTCTTCTTTCTTTCAACGGAGGCTTTCATAGACTTGTACATCTTTGCACTCCCGCATACCTCTTTTAAAACATTTCAACAGTCATCCACGTCTAAGTCCCGTAGGCACACACTATTCAGCCTGTCTTGGACTTGACTCTCATTCATGCTTCCTACACTCGGGTCTTGCAACATTTCACTCTTAATCCTTTTCTGTTCCTGTTGTAAGTGTTCCACGTACTCGCCAGTGCCTCCACTTCTTAAACAGACCCCTACACCGGCTATTGACCAAGTAGTGGTCCGTGTTCAGAGTTGGGCCTCTGAAGGCTCTCGTGTCCATTAAACACTTCTCGAGGCAACTATCAAGCAAAATCAAGTCTATCATAATTCATACTCATTTGATCATTCCTTCTCTATGTATACGTAAGTGTGTCCTTTTGCTGAAACATTGTGTTAGACACAAGGTTTCTTTTTACACATAAATCTACAATATGCTTACCAGCATCATTAACTCTCTTATCACCATAGGGTCCAAGTTGTAGAAAATACTTAACACCCCGGCCAGAGGCATGCGACGTGCCTGTAATGTCTATGGTGTCTATAGGCCGCGATTGTTTCTTACCATCAGAGTAGCCGTGCGCATGTTCACTGCCTAAATTCTTGTATTCGCTTTCATTAATGGAATACTCGGCATTTTTTTCAATCAAAAAAGTGTAGGTTGCAAAAAAAATAATCTTTGAATTTTTGTAAATTACGAGTATTTCCTAGCAGGAGAATCAACAAAAAATGTTACAACTCCGTGTGTAAATCTACGAACTATTGCACATCTAATTACACAGCGTGTGGTAGGTATTTTACTCTTAAGTTTCAACACTATAAAATCAGTGCATTGTCTGAACTATAAATGCTCCTTTTTAAATTTAAAATCTTAAATCTTCAAAATTATGGTATTGAAAAAATAAGGCTAATTAAGGGAAATCCTTTGAATATGGTCTAACTTATTTACAATAGTATATTTCACACAGTAAATTGTAACATTATGTTTTGACTTTAAAGAAACAAACTATGATAGCACTCACTGTTCTTTTGATTGATAGGTTAGGTATACCCTGATGATGGTAGGGACCATACTTTTACATTACACTTTTACGTTACATAGGACCACTAGACCAAAAAATGTGTAAGAATTAGAATTTTTTGATACATAATTAATAGTAAATTTTTAATAGTTAACTTAGAATGCATAATATAGAAATTAATGTCAGTTTTTTATAACTTTGTTTAAATGACTAGTACCGGAGAAGTTTTGTTCTTTATATTTTAATAAACGACGATTTCTAAAAATGCATCCTGGCCAGTAGAGTTACTCTTGAATCTCGATATCATACGAAATGGAAATTGAAATCGTAAATATCACTTTAGGTACTTTTGAACTGGGTACTGTGACTAGCAAATAGTATAGTTAGTGCAAATATATACCTAATTAGAGAGATCGCACGCGAGTCGCGTATCTGTATTATTAAATATAGTGATCAGAATTTAGTTACAAATAAATTCAACAAATCCGATAAAATAATTTGTTGTTTACTATTAACTAAATGTTAGTAATTTGCCAGTACTGTGTTCAAAAGTACCTAAAATGATATACTCGATTCCAATTTACAATATTGCATGA